>JAVYIG010018691.1:0-17126 GCA_035222895.1 Strongylocentrotus droebachiensis | reverse complement strand
GCCATGCATGTTGAATCGACGATACAACAGGGAAGAATCGTTGGGGTAGGACGAAGAATCACCCCATATTTTCCCCATCGAAGACTTCTTCAAATTATAATTTCAAGTGGCCATCCAGATGCTCAGAGAAGTCGAGCAACCTAGTAAGCCAAAATTGTAATTACTCCCTTTGCATATTTTGAGATAATGTCGCCCAACCCGCTGTTTGAATGTTTCCCTATGCACCCGCTGAAGCTCCGACGCCTTTGGCGTAGGCGTCGTCTCGGAGCTTCCTAGGGTAGCTGCAGCTGCAACTCCCGCATCACGATTCGATCAGCGTTTACATTCTTGTCGTCTTTACATTCGCCAATTCACCATCATCTTCACTTTCTTTACCATCATCACTGCTACTAACTTCTTCTTCATCATACTCTATTCATTTCTAGTTCATTTGAGCTGTCTTCTGTCATTTTTACTGATGATTATCATCCCGATATAACATCTATACTTTCACTCTGATTATGTACCCTGCAGTGCTATCTGATTGCGAATAGAATGCGCGCGGTGACCGTGTTGTGAATAGTCCACGGAATGACGTCACACGCCCAAACCTCCTTATGGTATCGTAGACGAAATTCTCTCAGCAAAACTTGATTCTCGTAACTTCATTCCATTATATCTCCTTCCCCTTATGTTTATTGACAATGAACCTACAAACAAAAGTGAAGAACTGAAAATAACCTTTCTAACGATACCTAATTCAATATGAATGGAATTCACCTTTCTACTTTAAAAATAAAAAAATACATGATACCCTACATCTCAACTGGCAGTACTAACACTAGATGAGTGTTTGAGTGGTGAACAACAGGGGAGGGGAGGGGGGGGGGGGTTCACAAAGATTTGAAGTCGAACTTTACAACACTTATGGACTTTAATATTATGGACAGCCATTTGTAGCCTTGTTTTGAAATATATTCAAAAGCACAAATTCAAGTATTTTATGTTTTTTTTTAAAATAAATTCCACATCAAGAACATGAAATCTCCTTGGTAATAGAAAATATGAATGATTTGAATCAACATGTTATGACTTGAAACAAAAAAAAAACCTTTTACAAAATATTTTCATATATGCTAACGGCTTTCCATAATTGTTAAGTCCGAATTAGAGATAAGTTCAACTTAGGATCTTTGTGAAACACCTCCAAGGTCGAGGTTAGCTCGGATCGGGAAAGGGGGGTAAGGGGGGGGGGGGGGGGGGTGGTTGGCAGTTAAATGATTACTAAACAAATGCATAGACAGCCGGCTGTACTAGTTCAATCAGACCACACAGCGAGGTCACTGGCAGGTGGCTATCTCAATAACTCAGCTCTCAATTAACATAAGAAAAGAGGATCACGGGGGACCAACAGGCACCGATTGGGTAACTTTTCTGTATAGAGGGAGCAAGTAGGACAATGTGGCTTTAAAGAGGGAGGGCCGTCATGTTCTATGTGCAGAGGGTCATTATTCGCTGACACCATTAATGAGTGTACCACAAGGAACAACATTAATGTTCTATAGACATTGCTGAATCGGGCTTTCCACCGATTTTTGTCTATTTACATGTATTAATATTTCATTTTGTTTATTTTACAGGTTTCATATTTTTGTATCTGATTTCGGAAATAAAAACAACAAGGCTCCAAAAGTTACAGGGGATCGTGGAGAAATCCCGGGGTCTTGCTTCGTTCTGCCTTGTAGAAGAATTCACATGCCGCACGTATTTAATCCTGTAAAATGTATTTTATTTCTGAACCCGACGACACTTCAATAACCCAAATGTTGTGATCTTCAGAATAATTGAAGACCACGCCAAAATTTCTTTTTTTTAATGTTTGTTTTACATTAAAACAAATTCGTAATAATGTAAAAAGTGTTTACAAAGATTATATAGATATTCTTTATATATAAATAACAGTTAGTGGTCTAAACTTAACACAACACAACGATGTTAAAGTTCATGTATTTTCGCATTAACTAAAGGTGTGATGATTTTTATTAATAAAATTACAATAAATAAATAATACATTATAACATTATCAAAAACTATAATTTTGAAATTAGATGGCACAGTTAATTCGACAAATAATACAAATTTACTTGAAATTCTAGTTGAATCGATGGAGTCAGAAATTCTGGTTGAGGGCCATTCCATGGGAAGGTGGACATGACACTAAAATTTCAAGTTCATCAAATTGCTAAGAAATTATTCATTATGATTTACACACATGTTGAAGTTACAGAAACAAAAAGAATTACATCAATTGATCAAATATTTTCTGAGATACAGCAACAAACATGGGAAAGATTTTTAGTCATCCAAACTGCTAAAATTTACATACTTAACTAAAAAAAAAAAAAAATTTATGGAAAAATTTGTTAAGACTTCTATTAATTTGATTTATACTTAGGCATATTAGGTCTACTTCAGTCCCTAGGAGGAAATTTTTACACCACCACCCAAAAATGTTTCACCATCACACACAAAATATGCACTTGAGCCAAGTAACGCGAGTTACCAAAAATATGATTATTTTTCATTCTGAAAAAATCAGTAGAGCTAATTTGTTGGCAATCATAATTTTCTAAATTTATTACCCCCTAATCCTGTAAGCAAGATGTTTGCTCAAATAAACATTGTTATTATCTTTTAAAATGCCAACGAAAAGTGTAACGCGAGTTACCGTGTAACGCAAGTTACCACAATGTAACGCGAGTTACCAGCTAAAAACCTAAGTTCCCACCAGCATGAGCAGCTCTTGACCTGTACTTGGGCTAAGGTGTGGTGAACATAATGAGATATAGTGTTATGCAGACCATGATGCACTGTTTAAGCATAAGAGGGCAGCCTAAATGAGATCAATTAATAGCATACTCAAGGTCATACTCAAGGTCAAAGAGCACATGGCACATTCCTGAGTTAAGAGAGGCTTTCACTTTCTATGTACAAGTATTTAGCAGTGATTGAAAACCCAAAATTCATCTTCTGAATTAACAGCATCAAGATTAAAGGAGGGTAAGTCTATTTTAATAATCTTTATCTTTACCTATAATTAAAAAGAAAGAAAAGTTTAAAAGATTTAAACAGAATCTTGAGTTCTGGAAATGATGGAAATTATTTTCTCACAGAATGAACATAACTTGAACTGAATGCTCTTCATTCTTCCAAATAAATAACATCTTTTAATTGATTTTTTGAGAATATGTAGGAGTAGTAATAGTAACAGTAATAGTAATAGTAACAGTAGTAGTAGTAGAAGTAGTAGTAGTAGTAGTAGTAGTAGTAGTAGTAGAAGTAGTAGTAGAAGTAGTAGTAGACTTTATTAGATAACTTGTTTAGCACATGACTAATATCTTCCACAAGGTCCATAGATCTTATATCAGAAAATTGATTTTTCTCAGTGTTGTCCCACATAATATTTCTGTGTTAGCTACACAGAAAAGATGATACAGTCATGGGGATTAATGAATATGATTTCAAGTATGTCTGCATTAGACTTGGCTTGCCTGAAAATTCTTCTACACGTAATGTATGATAACAATTCAGGAATACTATGATGACCCTATTCATGGTGAATTCACTGCACAAGACAACAGTGATTTTTAAAAATCATACCACAGGCCTTAAATTTCGTCATTTTTAGGGCAAGGCCAGTTTGGCCTTAAAGTACCTCATATTTTTAAGGGCACCAAGGCCACTACAAAGGGCACCAAGGCCAAAATATTTTTACAAAAAGGGCATCAAGGCCAAAAAAAAATGATTCTATTTTTGTTAGATGTCATGTGTATTTTATAATGAAACTTGTGCGGGATCAATTTCCCATGACTTTTAGCACCAGCTTCTTCACAGAATGTATAGAGGTCTACGGTACATACAAACAACGGCGGCGCCCCCCGCAAGCCTTAGATTAAGCAGCCAAGAGCAAGGGGCAATTTTTTTTCTTAAGTTGCCCCTTGCCTACGGGAATTTACCAGAGCAAGGGGCGATTCCCTAAGAACCAGGGGCAATTTACCAAAAACAGATAGACTAGGCCCCTAATCTAATTATAAGTTCAAAGATACAATGTTAATTTCATAATGTGCATAGAACGATCAATTTAATAACTTTTTAATCTTAACAATATCAACAGGAAAGATTGATTAAGAACATCAAACATATTCTAAAGTAACTAAAAATATTGATGAGCAAATGAATAAATAAATTGTAAATTTCACAAACATCGAAAGTCAGAAGGACTTGGCAAGTTTACCAGGTATCCCAAATCGAAATCGCACCTCACACACAAACCTTCCGCCACACTCTCGGTAGCTGGTAGTAGGAGCAAATTTGAAGAAATTATCTTTTTAATTGTTGTATAACCAACCCAGGGAAAAAATTAAGTTTTTCATTTCGGGGGCTCCATTTCAAATTTTTGGGAAATTTTCGGGGGCTTTTTTTCCATTTCGGGGGGGCTTTTTTCTGGGGCTACTTTTTCATTAATTCATAAAAGGATAGGCCTAGGGGGTCTACAGTTTGTTGAGATTTGTTTAGTAGGCTAAGCCTAAGGTTTCGGGCTTCCTGCTTCATAATTGCCTATTAAAAAAGAAACCCCCTTTTCTAGTTCAATAACTAAGTCATCAGGGTTTTTTAAAGTTATGTAAGTTTCAATGACACTTGGATTTGTGGGAGTGAAGCTTGCAATTTAAACGTTAGAGGTTTATGAATAAAATTATTGTTCTTGATGTCTTTATTTTACTACATACAATAGTGTGCATCTGTAAAAACACTTAAATCAAGATGCAGGGCAACAGAATAGTTGTATCCCATCAATGTGTGTCAGGCCATTTGAATGGACATAATGTAACGCGAGTTACCGTAACGCGAGTTACCAATATATATGATTCCTACACTTTATCTGTTCATTGTTTCTTAATTTTTATATTGTAAAGTTATGAGTCATAACCTACTATCAAGTCAAGGTAGGAAAGATTTTACAAAGATTGGCTAGTATGAGGAGACTTTGCCAAAAGATGCTCTTACAGGATTGACCATGTCCTTTTTTTGTAACGCGAGTTACCGAAATTAAACGATTCAAGAATCTCAATATGTTTGTCCTTTGTTTTTCTTATTTGGTTCATTTAGTTCTTCTATGTCTACCCTACCCATGTTGAAAAAAGCAACTTGTAAATCCTAGCAATTACAAAGATATAGGCATATTATCCTGTTAATGTACCCATTATGTGTAACGCGAGTTACCATGGAATGGCCCTTGAATCGATGGGGTCGGGTCGAAACGGCTGCAGACGTTTTTTTTTCCCAGCGAAGGAGTGGTAAATTTATTGAATTGAAAAGATAAATGAATAAATATATAGCTTTAACAAAAATGGCTAAATAAACAAATAAATTAATTAATTGAAGAAAAAAAAATTGAAAAAAACGTTTTACTCAACAATAATCAATAATAAATAAATAAATAAAATGAATAGGTAATGACTTCAGGAAATAATTGCATGAGTGAATCTAAACAAATCATTTAAATAAATTGAGATGATAAAAATTGAATTAAATAATTTGAAAGAGATATAAATTTAAAAAAATGATAGACGAATGAAATATAGTTAAAGATAAAATTGAGTTCTGGTCATGCGATTGGATTGTGAAAGAAACGTTGTGGAATCGATCAGAAAAGGTTGATCATCTACCATATAAGTATTGGTGTGTACTGCAAGGTTCTGGAATCATCAAAATTATAAGAAACTTGGCCCAGTCTTGGTAAAGTTACAATCAATGTACACAGAAAGATGTATATGGGGCTACACGAACATGTGGCATAAAACTCCGTCCCGATTTTAATGATGTTACATGCCATATTTAGAACATGAATAGTCCAGGCATTTCGTGACAAAAAAGGGTCAACCTCCCACTAATTGCAACAGAAATTTGTCCTCTATAACATATCAAATCTCTTCAGGAATCCCAGTGGGGGAAAGTACCATGACGGCCAATAATCAAAATGGCCGCCATGAATCTGATATTTCCTTATATCTCTCGTTCTATATAACATAGAGCTTTTGAATTTAAGGGCTAAACATACTTTTGCAGGGACAAGGACTCAAATGAAACACATTTTGGTATGTTAAACCAGTCAACAACAACAACAACAAAAATCCAAAATGGCCGCCATAATCAGATATTTTCCTGTATTCCCGCTTCTAAATAACATATAGATTCAATTTTAAGTTTTAAACATAGATTTTCTAGGGCCAGGAATCCAATAAGCTAAACCGGACTAAAAGGCCAAAATGGCATCCAGATTCGATTTTAAGTGTTAAACATAGATTTGGTAAACTGAGATTTGCTGCCAGAGTGCTATAGAAGTACTGTATATTGTTAGTAAGCATAGAAGTGGTTTGATGCGGTAGTGGTAGTAGTACTTAATAGGCTAGGCTAAAGCTGACTTTGTACTAGGCGTTGTGGCGTGCGCCTGTAATCCAGTTAAAAGTGGAAGTTACAAACTGATTCAACCGAGGACGCAGGTTCGAAACTGAGTCACGTCTGTCTTCGTTCGGTCTCTCCAGACGTAAATAATCTTATTTGATTGATACACGTCTGTAAAAAAAACAATACACGCACTGATGCATCCGTTCAACGGTTTCCCAACCTATAATTAAATTAATAATAGTTTTATTTTTATTAGGGTCTGCAACCTGTAGTATTATTAGGGTCTGCAAACCAAACTAGTTACAGTCTATGGCCCGAATTCACAAAGGAGGTTTGTCGACAAACCGAGGTTTATGTGCGTCATACGACGCGTTTTTACAAACCTTGGTTTGTAAAAAACAAAAGGAGGTTTGTCGACAAACCTCCTTTGTGAATTCGGGCCATTAGGTTCTAGGTTTGCCTAATATGTGGGTCAGACAGTGACCTGTTGTTGTTCTTTGATTCAATTAATGGTAAACAACACATATGCATGCATTGATATATAGGCCTAGGATTGCCTAATGAATTGTATATTGGTTAGACAGTGACCTGTCCATAATCATTGAGACATACTGGTTAAGTCCAGAATCTGGCCGATTTAATTATGATCTCCACCACACCGTACCAATGCAGATATTCATATATTTAAATATTGATATACAGCGCTAGGATGGCTAGGTTAGGTTTTAAAATGTCGCAGCCGGTCCCGGCTTATCAAGAGTTGCGATTGATCCAAATCAGTCGCAAGTTTGCAACCCCCTACTTTTATGTTCATACTTACGATTGATATCAATCGCTAATAACTTTTGATTAATCGCAACTGTTTATAAGACGGGGCCCATAATATCCAAAAAGATTATTACAGACACCCCTGCCTATAGCCTATAGCTTAAAGTTAATCTTGAGTTCTGGTATTGGAATCGCATTTTAAGAGAAAATTGCTACGATTTATTCTGGATTGTTTAAAACAGTGAAATAAAAACAAACAGACACGAACTTACTGGGCATCATCTTCGATTACAATCACAGCTCCCATTTGCACCTAGTGACCTGTGTTAAGCATATGGTGTCGGGCCTGCTTACCCGGATTTTCTTATTTTTTTATGCTCTTTCCTCAGCCGGCCACTTTACATTTTCTACCAAAATAATTGGTTTGCACATATGTCATTTATTTATAATCTTGAACATTGAGGGTAAGTATCGTTTGATTCTGTGAGAATTCATTTTTTTAATTTTTTTACCAGAACTCAAGTATATCTTTATCCCTAAAAAGGCCGGGTATAAAATTACTCATGAATCTTATATTCTTTATATTTAAGCATTCGTTGTCACCACATGTATTCGTTAGACCATTTAAAACAATAATACGACATAAAAAAATTGAAAGAGCTAGGTCATTGCTTATGTTATCTCTTGTTTTGATAATTTCTTATGTATTTCATTGTTTGTTAACTTATGCATTTGATTGTTTTTGTTGTTTTATATCATTTTTAACTATAATTCAACTATTTTGACTCCCAAAACAAACACCTCAACTTTAAACAAGTCCCAATTACCAATGTTTTATCGGGGAGGAGAGGGGGGTGGGGGGGGGGGGGGGAGGAGGTCTAATTAGGGTTAACTCGAGAAAAACAACTAAATAGTCCCCCGGGTATTCGGGGAGAGTTACTAATCCTGAAAAAATTGTTATTTCCCAACTCCCGACACCTTGTTTTTGTGGACTTCACATATTGAAAGACCACGTCAAAATTTATTTTTATTAGAAAAATAAGTTATTTAACGTAGAGAAGTGTTAAGTTTATAGATAGATAAACCTTATATATAAATAGTAGTTAGTTATTTTTAAATGAACACAAAACAATCATAATCAAGTGAATCTTCTTTTTGTTTAAAAAATATCTGTTAAACATTCAATAACAAACAAATTGATTAAAAATACCTCATAATATCTTCAAATACTATGAAATTGTAATTAAAAACAAAGTTAATTCGACAAACCATAACAAATTATTCGATATTCTAGTTGAATCGATGGAGTCAGGTCGAAGCGACTGCAGACGTCTATTTCCCCAGCGAAGGAGTGGTAAATTTATTGAATTAAAAAGATAAATAAATTAATATATAGCTAAACAAAGACATGGCTAAACAAACAAATCAATAAATAGGTAATAAGTTGATAAATAAATGAATTAAATAAAATGATAAATTTGAATCTAAATGAAAAACGTTTTACTCATACATGAAATGAATGAATAATAAATAAATAAATAAAATAAATAGGAAAATGAACGAAATGATACATTGATTATTGCTCTTCAAACTTACCATAACATGTGTCGGCAGGAATCATATTTGGTGTTTCAGGCCAGCGGTAATACACGACGTGCATATCCCACTATTCAACAACAACAAGACTTTCCATTTTAGAACGTTAGAGGGCTTTATGAATGAAATCCCCTCTACAAAAAAATACAAGGCCGATCTCCGCCTGCGGTTAGGCTGCTACTCTCTGCAATAATATATTCAAGTTATTATTGCAGAGACCCCTGCCCATAGCTTAAAGCTAATCTTGCAGAAGCGGATCTAGAGGGGGGTTGGGGGGGGGGTTGCAACCCCCCCCCCCCCCTTTGGGCGGCCCAAAAAAAGGAAAAAAAAAAAAGAACGCACGCTGGAGAGAAACCCTTTCAAGTGCAAATATTGTGAGAAGATATTCAACTCATCTGGTAACTTAACCAAACACATGATAACTCTGGATATAACTATGTATTAAACTGTTACTTGATTTAAAAAGACGTTATCATGCACTGCTTTTTATGGTCTCCATTGTGTTAATAGATGCCAGGAAAACATCACCTACGGGGTTCAAATAAACACCCCCCAAAAAAATTTATTTTCTATAATTACCAGAACTCAAATTTATCTTTAACTCGAGAAAAACAACTAAATTTGATAGATAGAAATCCCCCAAGTATTCGCTTAAAATCATATTGATGAGACATGGATGCGGAATACGAGTAACGAAGGCTCCAGAAGTAACGTGGAGAAATCCTGATGGGGACTGTGCTTCAACTTGCTATGTAAGAGAAATCACATGCCATACACGTTACCGTGTTACTAATCCTGTACAATCTTTATAGTTATACTGAAAGGGCTTTGGACCACTTAACTATTCCTGTGAATTTATGATATTTCCCGACCCAGACCCAAAACAACCAATACTTTGTGATCTTCGTATATTCTAAGACCACGCCAAAATTAAGAGATTAAAAATCTCACACAATTTATCAATGTGAAGTATATGATGATTGAGTTATATCGAAATATCTTATATTTAAATAGTAGTTAGTATTTTTGGAATGAACACAACACAATTATAATCAGGTGAATCTTTTCTTTTATTTAAATGATATCTGTAAAGCGTTCGATCAAAAAATTAATAATAAGAAATACTTCATAATATTTTTAAATACTATGAAATTGAAATTAAATGGCAAATTTGACAAACAATAACAAATTATTCTAAATTCTGGTAGAATCGATGGAGTCAGGTCGAAGCGACTGCAGACGTCTATTTCCCGAAGGATTGGAAAATGTATTGAATTAAAAAGATAAATAAATTAATATGTAGCTAAACAAAGAAATGCCGGGCCAAACAAACAAACCAATGAATAGCTAATAAGTTAATAGATAAATGAATGAAATAAAATTGTAAATTTGAATATAAATGAAAAACGTTTTACTCATACATTATGAATGAATAATAAATAAATAAATAAAGTGAATAGGTAATTACTTGAGAAATAATTAATGAGTGAATCTAAAAAAAAATCGTTTAAATAATTAAGACAAAAATTGAATAAAACAATTCGCAAGACAATACAAAATTGATAAATGAATGAAATCTACATTAAGGAATAGTTGAGCTCTTGTTTAAGACCGCAAATGCCTTTAAAGTTCATATTTATTGCTCTTATTCTTATTTATGACATTTCTAGTGCCCTTTTAGAACCTAAAATTTCTATGAAGGAAATTTTAGACCCCAAAACGGTGTGAATTTTATATTGAATACGATCATACCAATTCAGCTCCACTTAAAAAAAAATAAGTATATGCCGATTGATTCATTTAAACTTCCTCAGGTAATGTAAATTTGTACCCTTTTTCTCGATGTAACCTTGGCATTTTTTTTTTTATTTACGGATGTTGATAATGTAATATTGAAGGCTCCAAAAGTTACAGGGGTCGTGGAAAAATCCCGGGGACTGTGCTTCATTTTGCTATGCAACAGAAATTACATGCCGTACACGTTGCCACGTAACTAGTCCTGTTAAATTTATTATATTTCCCAACCCCAACACTACTTCTGTAATAAGTCAAACTCTGTGGTCTTCAAACTATTCAAAAACCACGCCAAAATTTATTTTTTGTAATTGGAATACAAATCATATCACATACAAGTTGATTAAAATTTATGGATATATTTTATATATAAATAGTAGTTAGTATTTTTGAAATTAATACGACAAAATCATAATTGGTTGAATCTTTCTGTTATTATTAATAAAATCAAGAAAGCTTTAACAAGAAAATTTATGATAAACACTACATTATAGAATTTTCAAATACTATACAAATGAAATTTAATGGCATAGTTAATTCGCCAAACCATACAAATTTACTTGAAATTCTAATTGAATCGATGAGATCAGGTCGATCGATTGCAGGCGTTTATTTGTGCTATTTCACAAAGGCAGGATTGGTAAATGTATTGAATTAAAAAGACAAATAAATAAATATTTAGCTAAACAAAAAATGGCTTATCAACCAAATGTATAAATAGCTATTAAGTTGATAAGTAACATAGGTATTGTCGGGTAGCCCTGCGCTACCTATCCGTGGACGAATACAAGGTGGCACAAACCTCTATCATGCATGCAGAAGGGATTTCTGCCGGGGGGGGGGGGGAACATGGGACTGGATAGAACGTTAACGTCAGAAGTCAATGATGGATGAGAGAGTATGAGTGTGATCGTTATGACAACTGTACTGAGCCTGAGCTTGGTCCGAGAATAGCATATTTTAATGTAAATCTATCGGGAAATATATCAAGCATTATATACCTCATTTTAAGATTCTTTACTAATCCTGTCTTCTGATTGGTTGAAAATGCAGTCATGTTCTTAACCATGCCCGCTAATTGAAATTCATAGTCATTTTTCCCGGCTCTACCGGTTTATATCCATTTTTCATAGCACTTTTTCCATGGCTGTGAAACGTGACGTCATTTTGCTGCGATCCCCATTTTGGTTTACGTGTTACCGTATAAGTTTCTTTTGTGCGATGACCGATGCGCAATACCGTTAACGGTGTTTGAGTATAATTCGATTTTGGTCGCTGCATTCAGGCGACGAATCTACCAATCCACGCAGCGCAGACGACCGATCGCCATTTTGTGACTAGACTAGACGCACAGTCTGTGTAAATATGTTGCGAATTTGTGAATTTATAAAGTTACTGTTCATGTTCTACTGTTCTACTGGAGCACAGCTTGTTGGTGATATCATCCTGTACAAAAGTTACTGTTCGTGTAAACGTGTTTGGTATTCCCTGTTCTACTGGAGCACAGCTTGTTGGATTTCATACTGTACACAAGTTACTGTTGGTGTTAATATTCATGACTTCAAAGAGATGGAAACCTAAATGGGTGAGTCAACATTTTCCTTTTTTTCGGTATATAAAATATATATTGACTGCTTTTAATATTCGAGGCATAGTTGTTTCTATAGGATCTCGGGAAACTCACAACCTGCTATGACCCCGCGGCGCAAGCGCCTTGGGGTCATAGCAGGTTGTGAGTTTCCCTTGACCCTATAGAAACCACTATGCCTCTCAAAGCAGTCAATATATCCTTACTAGTGAAACCCGTGAATATCCACGGGCACTGAAAGTGTATTGGGATTAGGATGAGTTTGACTACCAATGGTGGATCCAGGGTGGGGCATGGAGGGCACGGGCCCCCACGCCTGACAAAAAAAGAAGTAGAAAACAAAGATGGTAACCGAAATTTTACCTTAAAAAAGAAAACAAAAACAAACGGGGCCTCCACCCGCGGCCAAAACAAAACAAAGTATTAAAAAAGATGGTATCCCCAATTTTCCCTTTTCCCTTTTAGCTCAGGAGGGGGTTGAGCACTTTTATGTTTTGCTCAACATCCCCCTCCTCCCCACACCCCCACCCGTTGAGCAAAACAAAAAATCAATTAGCGGTCATAACCCTCCCCCCCCCCCCCCTCGTGCCAAAAAAATAATCCTCATTACCCCCCCCCCCCCCCCTCACCCGCTTATTCGTCGGCTCGCTGAAAATCAGGAATTGGGCCCCCACCATCGCCGCCGGCTGGATCCGCCCCTGTTGACTGCAATATGCAACAATTAGATTGGAAAGGGAAGAATAATCCTCATCTTCAACTAATCCAATCAATTGAATATATAAGTATATAAATCACTTTTGAGAACATATATCTTGTGTAATAATGTATTATATTACCTGTAATAATAATAATAATAGGCATTTCTATAGCGCCGTCTATCTAGAAATTCTATTCCGAGGTGTATTAAGTATTACTCCGGCTTCAAGCCTAGCTGCCATTACACCGCTCCAGCATTTCAATGAATTAATTCCTGCCATACCCATTTACCTCACCTGGGTCGAGTGTGGCAAATGACATGTATGCCTTGCCAAAGGACATTAGTGCCTTGTCGGGGATCGAACCACGACCTTTGCATTTTGAGTCAAGTGCTTATACCACTCGACCTCAACATTCCTTCACTTCCTGCACTCGACACAACATCATCAATAACCCAAATTTTGTGATCTTAAAGGCACACTGCCATACTTATTAGCTACTTGCTCCCTCTATATAGAAAACTTCCCCAATCGGTGCCTGTTGGTCCCCCATGATCCTCTTTTTCTTATGTTAAATGAGAGCTGAGTTAATGAGATAGCCACCTGTCACAGTGACCTGGATGGCTCTCTGTGTGGTCTAATCCCTTCTGGCACAGTAGTGGTGACGGTCTTTAAAGCTAAACTTGAGTTCTGGTAAAAAAAAGAAAATTAATTCTCACAGAATCAAACGAAACTTACACCGAATGTTCAAGATTACAAATAAATGTCATGTGCCAAACAATTTTGGAAGAAAATCAAACGAAACTTACACCGAATGTTCAAGATTACAAATAAATGTCATGTGCCAAACAATTTTGGAAGAAATGTATACTGGCTGAGTAATGAGCATAGAAAGACAAGGAAATCAATGTAGTACCAGCCCCGACAACATGCGTGTTGTCCCATATGTAGCTTTCTGTGTACAGTGCGAGTTACTTTACCAAGACTCGGTCAAATTTATTATGATTTGATTTTGATGACTCTAGAACCTTGCAGTGCACACCAATACTTACATGCTACATGATCACGTTACTGTTTCTGATCCTTTCCACACCTTTTCTTTCACAATGCAATCGCATTACCAGTACTAATGTTTAGCTTTAAACAATTCAAAGACCACGCCAAAATTAGTCTAATTTACAATTAGATATACACATTTTTAAGAGTATTGAAGCTAGTATACATATATATAAACCTTATATATAAATAGTAGTTAGTATCTTAAAATTGACACAAAACAATCATGTTTGAATAAATCTTGTTTTTATGAATAGAATCTGTAAAATTTCTAATAAAATAAAATATTAAAATATTATGATAAATACTAGATTACTACATTATCAAAAGCTCTGTAATTGAAATTCGACAATCCATACAAGTCTACTAGCAATTCTAGTTGAATCGATATAAGTTAATAAATAAATGAATTAAATAAAAAGATAGATTTGAATCGAAATGAAAAACGTTTTACTCATACATTAAATGAATGAATAATAAATAAATAAATAAAATAAATAGGTCATGACTTAAGGAAATAATTACATGAGTGAATATAAAAATATCATTTTATTAAATTGTGATAAATAAGTAAGATATAAATTAAATAAAACAATTCGGAAGTCATATAAATAAAGAAAATGAATGAAATATACACCAAAGAATACCGCAAATGCTTCTTAATGCATGTGTATAGCCCTTATTCTTATTTATGACATTTCTAGTCCCCTTTTAGAACCTAAAATTGCTGTGAAGGTAATTATAGACAGCAAAACGGTTTGAATTTATATTGAATACGATCATACCAATTCAGCTCCACTTTGTAAAAAATACGGTGACCATTAATTAATTAATTAATTAATAATAACACCGGCCGGTGGGACCACGCCGTTTGTCCTACCAGTTTCGTTCGTCCGTCAGACATAAAATGCGGGTTTTCTGCTAGCATGGATCATCCGCGAGTTGGGCGGACCATAGTCTTCATCAAGAGTTGCGATTGATCCAAATCAGTCGCAAGTTTGCAACCCCCTACTTTTATGTACATACTTACGATTGATATCCATCGCTAATAAGTTGTGATTAATCGTAACTGATTATACAACAGGGCCCATAATATCCAATGAGATTATTACAGACACCCCTGCCTATATAGCTTAAAGTTAATCTTGAGTTCTGGTATTGGAATCGTATTTTAAGAGAAAATTGCTACGATTTATTCTGGATTGTTTAAAACAGTGAAATAAAAACAAACACACACGAACTTACTGGGTATCATCTTCGATACATACCACGACTCCCAGTTGCACCTAGTGACCTGTGTTAAGCATTATGGTGTCAGGCCTGCTTACCCGGATTTCCTTATCTTTCTATGCTCTTTCCTCAGCTGGCCACTTTACATTTTCTTCCAAAAGAATTGATTGGCAAATATGTCATTTATTTGTTATCTTGAACATTCATTGTAAGTTTCGTTGGATTCTGTGAAGATTTATTTTCTATAATTACCAGAACTCAAGTTTATCTTTAACTCGAGAAAAACAACATAATATGATTAACAGAAGTCCCCCAAGTATTCGCTTAGAATCATATTAAAGGGATCCAGTAACTACTTTGTCTTAGATCCTTAAGAAATAATCCTTGATTTAGCTCATGCTGCAATGATAATTATAAACCTTTAGGTCTGTCAGGAACTCTCAGACTTTTACAAGCCGATCGCCTGTCTGATTATCAAGATATCATGGTTGGAATTACAAATTTTGAAAACCGTTCGCCAAACGGTTTTCATAACACTACAGTCTATTGGGGAAAACGAGTATGGTAAAACCCGTCACTCAAAGATTTTTACTTTTTAGAGGCACCGTCTTGATCATTTTGAAGCGCGATTTTTTTAGGGCTTCAATATTACACCATATCACAGACACTGATAACACGTAGGGCCGTGTATCTCAGATTTCACATTGTTAAACGATCCCTTTAATGATACATGGCTGCGGAATACGAGTAACGAAGGCTCCAAAACTTCGTGGAGAAATCCTGATGGAAACTGTGCTTCAACTTGCTATGTAAGAGAAATCACATGCTATACGCGTTACCACGTAACTAATACTCAGGTAAAATTTGTATACAGCCTTTTCACACACAGCTAACATTCATCGTATCTAGAGTTGATTAGTTTAAAGCTGTTTAACTCAACAGTTTTAAACAGCTTTAAGGAAAATGTTCCCTGTGTGAACATCGTTCATACGATGTTCGGATATAAACGACGTCGCGATTCATACGCCGTTCAAAGCAGGCTGTAGATACGAAGTCCGTATCTAGAGAGCTTGAAATTTTGTGTGTGAACGGTTATACGTGTTTAAACTGGATAGAGCGTGCGCTTTGTTTGAAATGGCCTGACCTTCAATGCGCAATGACACTTCTGCGCATTTTAAGAGCAGGAGCTAATCACGAAACGATTAACGATCGCACCGAAATTTCTTTGCGTGAATGATGTCGTATGCAAAGCTGATTATTTTGAAGCGCTTTAAACTAATCAGCTTTAAAGAATTTTACTCGTGTGTGAAAAGGCTGATAGTTATACCGTAAGGGCTTTAGGCCACTTAACTAGTCCTATAAATTTGTTAAATTTCCCGACCCAAACTCCACATCCCAACAACCCATACTTTGTGATCTTCGTACATTCAAAGACCACGCCAAAATTACTTTTGTGCGGATTAAAAATACCACAAAATTCATCAATATGCAGCAGGTGATTGATTTATATATAGAAATATTTTATATATAAATAGTAGTTAGTATTTTTTTGAATGAACACAACACAATTATAATCAAGTGAATCTTGTCTTTTATTTAAATGATATCTGTAAAGCGTTCAATTAGAAAATTCACAATAAGGAATACTTCATAATATTTTCAAATACTATGAAATTGAAATTAAATGGCAAAGTTAATTCGACAAACCAAACAAATTTACTTGAAATTCTAGTTGAATCGATGGAGTCAGGTCGAACGACTACAGACGTCTATTTGTGCTATTTCCTGAAGGATTGGTAAATTTATTGAATTACAAAAATATATAGGTAAACAAAAACCAAATCAACCAAATCAATAAATAGCTAATAATTTGATATAGGTAACACAGGTATCGTCGGCTAGCCCTGCGTTAGCTTTCCGCGGACGAATACACGGTGGCACAAACCTCTATCATG
>JAVYIG010018690.1:0-17154 GCA_035222895.1 Strongylocentrotus droebachiensis | reverse complement strand
CGATGTCTCGCATCAAGTTCAAAGTTGATTTCCTAGTGGCCTTACAGTGCAACGTGTTTCGCTGCGTGCAAGATTGTACACGCATTCATTAATACTTCCAGCAAGTCCGGTGTGTGTATGCGCACACTATGACACCATATACACACAAACTGTCGAGAGTATGTCAATATAAATGCCCACAGTATCACAGTACCTTGATCGGCATCATCATATTTTTACTCGTGGTTGCCTCTTTCAGAAAAGACAGACCTTGGGCGTTCCAGAAAGCTGTAGAGAACCTTAACAAGTACTACGTCGTCACGGGTATCCTGGAAGAGCTAGAGGATACCTTCCGGTTGTTTGAGAGAGTCCTACCATCTTTCTTCAAAGGTGCACTGGAGATTTACCAATCATTATGTAAGACATTTTTCCATAATTTCCACAAATCCAGGGTAGCTTAATTATAATAATGTTGATGACTACACGATAGATTGTATTCCTGATAATATATAAAGACATTTCCACAGTCATCTTCATGCGCATGCACCTTAGCTGCGCTAGGTCAGCAAATCATGTATAACATATGAGATATACCTCTTATGAAAATTCTAGGCCTCTGCATCGGTCAAAACCGCAGGCAAAAAAGTCGCTAATGACTGCGACAAATATTGACCGGGCAAAGTCCTACTTGCGCGTACAACGCAAGGTAAGAGTGGGCGCGTAATGATCTTAGACGCGTAAGTTTCCCTAGACTCTACAAATTAATTCATTTTTTCAGGTATATGTTGTTAAGATATCTCTCTTTTTTTTTAGAATAGACACTTGGGATACCATATACATAACAACAAATACTGATTATTTTTCGGTTCACGGTTAAAACTATAGCTCCTCGGTTATCTCGAGACTGCACTGTACCCTCAAATTCGTATTGGGTAATATTTTTAA
This sequence comes from Strongylocentrotus droebachiensis, assembly GCA_035222895.1. NCBI lineage: Eukaryota > Metazoa > Echinodermata > Echinoidea > Camarodonta > Strongylocentrotidae > Strongylocentrotus > Strongylocentrotus droebachiensis. Next base: position 16,230 of record JAVYIG010018690.1, on the reverse strand, counting down.
CCGTGCCCACAAAAGCAGTCATTATTTGTATACCTTGGACAATACCAGGAGCTGTGCATGTTGGATAGTACATCCCCAGCTGGCTCTGCGCAGCTCAGGTCCGCACAAAAAGTACCGAGGAACGTCCTAACTTTGATAAACTAAATGTTCTTCCTTTTACTGTAATATTTTTTCGTATCTTGCTTTTCGTTTCAGCTATCGGAGACAATTTGAAGAAGAACCTTACTACAACAGTAACCAAGCACAAAATCAAACCTTCCCCAGAAGTATCAAGAATCATGAAGGAACATATGAAACTGGAATACAGCTTTTACGAATTGGTCAAAGAGAAGTTCCATGAACAGAAGAAAAGGCTCGGGATTGTGTGATGAATGAAAAGTTGAGCTCTACAGTTGAATAACAAACTCGGGAAAGCTCGGGATGAGATCGGGATGACTGACCTCGGAGTGAGCTCGGGATAATCTTGGAATGAGACTGGAAGGATATCGGGATGCACTTGGAATCGGGATGAGCTCGAAATGAGCTCGAAGTAAGCTCGGGTTGGAATTGATAGTTTTGGAAAAGGTGTCTTGTTTTTCCTTTTTTAAATCCACATGACAGCCCAAGGGCTAAATTACATGGAGTTTACAAAGTAAAAATGGCAATACTATATCATAGTTCTACAATAACATGAATGGGTGAAAGGGAGAGAGAGAGGGGGAGAGAGAGGAAAAAAAATGAGAGATAGAGAGAGAGGGGGGTGAGCGGGGGGGGGGGGAGACGAGACACAAATATGACAGTCTAGACTCTAGAGGAAGAAAGATATTATAAATAACATACTAAGTGACTGTATAGATTAACTAAATAATCATGTGTGGTGTCACTAATGGACATACCAATACATTTCATACTGAAGATGAATAATGTTATTCGTTCCATATGATAAGCTTCGTGCCATGCTACATTATGAGAACTATGCATGAAGCCCTGAAGTCCATCAAAACGAGGGTGGATATGAATACTGCATATTTACAGGTGTATTGTAAACGCATCATAAACTAATGGTGTGATTTACACAGGAGAGATCGATACGTTGGAATATCATTAGAAATAAAAGTGAGAATTCAGTCATGAGATGACATAGAATACTCTCGGCATTTAGTTTATTTTTCGGAACAGGTGTTTCAAGATCTTTTTAACATAATACTTTAAAGCAGGCCTTCTCAACTGGCGGCGCGCGCGCCACTCGTGGCGCTTGCGGTCAGTCAGAGTGGCGCGCGGCTGTTCCAAAAAATTAATAAAAAATTAAAATTAAAAATTAAAGAAAGAACAACATTACAAAATTATATCCTAAAATAAAAAAAACTCAGAAAAATCAAAAAGTCGCAGTGGAAGTTGAGCCCAAAATGTAAGCAAGCCATTTTGTTTGTTTGATTTACACTTCATTTTGACATTTTCCGTGTTTATTGCACCAAAATAACTACATATAAATCAACTTCCAGTGTAGATTTCAGCCAGGAATTGTACTAATTATTTCAAATCAATATGAAATTATGATTGATGTTTTATGGAACAAAAAGATGTTAAAAATGGCACATCTGGGCCTCAAAAAATCCCTAAAATCCACTAGCTTCCGGGGGCTTCGCCCCCTGGACCCCACCCGATATCGGCTCGGTCGCTACGCTCCCTCGTAATACAGTCACCAAACATACAGGTTGGCACTTCAACCTCAATTCATTTTTGTTTTGGCGCTTCTAATAAACTAGTTGAGAAGGCCTGCTTTAAAGTGTTCACTTAGCTTGCCCTTTTCAAAGATCTGTCCGTTGTTTGAATATGTATAATCTTTTTGTTATATACACTCTGTAAAAAAGAAATCATTTAATGCATTACTGACGAGGATATTGTATTTATTTTATCGTATTAATCAGAAAGTTATCAACATCATGTTACACTGGTGAGGAACGGTGTCCTTACTGAATTTGTAATTGTATACTGAATTATGTTACTGGTTTGCGGCTGGTTTGATAGACATATCAATAATAAACTTTTATTTTATTATTTTACTATCCCAGAAAAAGGTTTATTCAATATAGTTTATCGATCTCAAATTAGGCAATTAATCATCTCCATTGAAAATTTCTTCTATGAATTATGTTTTATGACTTATGATGTTTGTTCTATTTATGTTTTTCTTGATTTTTTCAAAGGGATAGTTGAGTTCTGTTGCAGAGAGCGCTACACAAAATAATTTTGTTCTGAGATAATGAAAAACTGAGTGTCAAATTTGAAAGAACGTAATATTTAAATGACAAAGTCATCTTTGTTTGATCAAAATCGGTTCAGAGACGGCTGAAATATAACGATTTCTAATACCTGTGTACCACCACAAATATTAGATATTTTGAAAAATTTGAAAAAAACCGTAGAAAAAAGCGAAATAACGCCTTTTACGTCGTATTTCAGCCAATGCCGATGTTGGCTTTTTTGTTGGCATTTTCGTGTTGCTTATATTACCAAAAATTAGCCGGCTCATGTATTGTTATTTTTAATTAAATAATTAATTAACGGTCACCGTGTTTTTTTAAAGTGGAGCTGAATTGGTATGATCGTATTGGCTAAATTTTAGACATTTTGGGGTCTAAAATTACCTTCATAGTCATTTTAGGTTCTAAAAGGGCACTATAAATGTCATAGATAAGAATACGTGCAATAACCATGCACTTTGAAGGCATTTGCGGTCTGAAAACAGAACTCAACTATAAAATACAGTGGTCTATGTACCCTGATTATCATCTCTAGTGTGTTTTTTTTTGGACAATTTGCAATATCATTCTTTTCAAAATGTGTTTGTAATGAATGTATGTGAACGATTCCTTTATTACTTCGTTCCTTCATCTTTTTCTTCTTTTCTTTTCATTTCTTTTATCATGACGATTTTACAAGTGAATGAATTTTATATTTTATATCTCCCTATTTTACACTATACTATTTTGCATTTATGTTGCAGATCTATTTCTAAATTCAAGATGTGTCAATAAATCAGTGTATTCAATATCTTTAGCGCAGTACCCGGACGAATAACCAATATTGTTTTCGTATTGCTCAGTCTAATAAAAATCATAAACTCTCTCTTTTTGCCTCTCTTATTTCTCTCTCTCTCTCTCTCTCTGTTTAGTCTCAAGCTCCGTAATGAGAATATGAAGTTGTGTTGGGTGCGGGGGGGGGGGGGGTCAGGCGCGGATCCAGTTTTCACTATATTGCAACCTATTTGAGAGTTTGTTGGAAGGCGCCATCCCAAGTCAGGCAGGAAATTTAAATAAAATGAATATAGGGTCCTGAGGATGCACATTTTGGGTTGGGTCCAAGCTGATGTCTATCGGGGGAACTTGGGGGAGGCAGTGACGGTTGTGTGGTTTAAAAAAAAAGGGGGGTAGCTGACATTAGTCGTCAGTAAGCTGCGCCTGTCGTCAAAGAGTTTTCCCTTTCAAGACCATTGAAAGCATCCCCTCGTCTTAAATGAAGATACAAGACATTCTAACAGGAGCTTACACTTCGCCTACATATACGAGCAGAATCAGCTAGCACGTGATAAAAAAAAGACCCGCAGGCTAGGGGGAAAAGTGCTTTATTCAGTTGTTTGTTTGTTTAATGAACATTCGATTGCGTCATATATGAATGACGTCACACTTGACTTGACCAAATTTGAACTTCATTTTCCGAAAGGGCAAATTGAGAAATTCTAAAAATAGATTATTATGACGTCACAGCTTCGGTACTCTTCATTACATAACAAAATCAGTCATGCCAGACGAAGTCAAGGACCCCTACACCCATCTCTCTCTCTCTCTCTCTCTCTCTCTCTCTTTCTCTCATGAAGGTAGTATTTGGAGGTTGTAAATGCATTTTTTTTTTTTTTTTTTTTTAAATTTATGTATTGAATTTAAAAGAATTTCAAATTATTCAAGACAACAACAATGACAAATGCAGCAAAGGAAAATTTGAAGTGGTTTGATCAACAAAAAGTTATATAGGTACATGATTCTACACAAAATAAAAACTAACACCAAACAATTTAATGACGAGAAAAAAGAATTGCAGTGATAATTTCAAACATAAAAGGGCGGTTTCTAGATTCAATGAATCGGGTGAAGTTTTAGAGTATGCCTAAGACTGTTTAAGAATGCACACTGTTTAGGTTTGGGGGTAGTTTATTCCAGGTAGCGTGTCCTTTGCATGAGAAGAAATTGTTTGGAAAGGAATTAAATGATGTCCGTAAATTACACGAATGTCTGTTGAAATCCTGACATTATATCTATGAATATATTTGTCACTCTAAAAGATATAATCAACAAGAAATCAGGTAAAGGTAAATGAAAATATAAAAACATAAAGACATGCCATTAAAAATAAAGTTTTGAACGAAGAATATCGTGGTTAATTCTTCTAGAATAGTGGGAGTAATGAAATGATCCGTAATTTGAAAATATGTATTTGGTCCTTTCTTTAATACATGTTATTATCTTAGCAAATTCAGGTCTACATGTGCAACGCCTTGTTCAAACCTAAGTTGAAAATGTTGCACAACTACATGTATTTAGACATGACATGAATCACCTTCTTCACTAGAAATCATTACAAAACAATGAAGTCAAAACAATAAATTTTCCCATTTGTGAAAGGAAAGATAAAGCATTGTTAAATATTTCTTTTTCAGTGATAGCCAAGAAATGTGCCTTATGAGGTAGATTACTATTCAAATAAAATGTACGATAAATTTTACGTTCCTGCTCATATTTAAGAAAGAATTTATTGAAAAAAATGAATGTATTGAATAATATCGTCATAGTTTGCAACTACAATTCGGGCAAATCTTGGAGGCTTTTCCGACACGTTCTTTGCTTGCATAGTAAGACTTGTGTACGATCACGTCTGGCGGGATGTCTCGTATACTACAGCATCCTGGAAATAAAAAAATAATCACAATGTCTCAGAAAAATGCACATCCATGATATCGTTTTAAATTCAAATTCAAACTATATAAAATAGAACTTAAATACATAATCATATATATATATATGGACGGAAAAGCCAAACATTTATTCTTATTATTTGGATATTTCAGACATCTGGGACTGATTTGTGTATACGTATGAGAATCGTTACACGAAATAGGCATTGGATTGCTGGCACACTCACTTAAGCGTTGGTCACATCCCACCGTGCGTGTTTTTAGTCCGTACGGTTTTTTGGGAGGCCACGGCCGCCACGTTTTTCTGAAAACGTAGGGAGGGAGTGGCAAAGGCAGAGAGGGAGTACCGGCAACGCGCGTCACACGCACTGTGTAAGTACGTGGCCCGCACGCCACGCCTGGCCGTTAACGGTTGCGTGCATCGTACGTTGCGCACGTGGTAAGTGCGTTGTACGTGCTTACAACGTGCTTACAACGTACGGTCTCCGTGCGGTTGTCACGTTATCGTACGGAGGCCGTACTTACTCGCATGTTGTAAGTGCGTGCACGTGCGATGAACTCGGTGTTTATATAGGAAGACATTCTGATGTTCTCCAGAAGTCCCAGCTGTTGCTGCCTCAAGATGCCGCCCATTCCACCGAAGAGACTATATACTGCATTATAATCAGTGCGACAACGTGCGTTGTAAGTGCTTACTCGGTACGGTCCACGCGAGTTCTGCGTGCTCATTGGATAGCTGAACTGGGGAAGTGGCGAGTAAGCACGGACCACGCACTTATCACGTGCGCCTTTAAAAGACGCACGGAGTCAGTGCGTTGTGCGCTCGTTGGCAGTACCGGGCACGCACGTCACACGCACTGGGGTGAATCGGCAGCCCGAACGCAGCCCGAACGCAGCGAAAGTTCCTCGTGCACTAAAAGTGCTACGGTGTGTCTGCGTGCTCCCAAATCCGTACGGAGGCGGTACTCATCACGTACGGATACCCAAATTTTGCCCACGTTTTTGCACGTAGACAGCACGCACTTGCAAGTACGGCGGGATGTGACCACCGCATAACAGCCGTCATGAAAATAATAGTAACGCAGATGACATGACACCTCGTGTGTATCTGGTGAAAAGTGACATCATGGAGAAAGAGGGGTGTCAGAATCTCAGAAGTAGGACGCAAGAATGAAACCTAAACTGTACATGAATATTCGTATGATTTGATATCTTACCCGAAAGAGCCATGACGTCACTAAGCTCATTGCCTAACATGGTAAGGATCCTCTTGACTCCATCAGCACCCTGGCAAATGAAGTAAAAATCAATTTATTGAAATAGAATCCACCACTTTCGAATAGCATCAATACGGCACATGTAATAACATAATGTAATATTTATTTAACACATACGCACAAACAAATTAAAAATAGCAATGCAGACCACTTCTAAAGCACCAGTCTAAACTATGACTTTTAAGAATGAGATGAAAAAGAAAATACATCGGTGCTGTATTGATTTACACTTTCTGTAAACGTTTTTTTGGAATCCCTTTTAAAAGAAGGCCTTCTGATTTCATACTTACACCACAAGCAAGACCCCATAGGATTGGTCTACCAATGAAGACCGCTCTCGCCCCTCTCCCCAATGCCTTGAAGACATCGTTGCCTGACCTAACACCACCGTCTAAGTATACCTCCACACCGCTACCTCTAACAGCGTCTACGACATCAGATAACGCATCAATCTGTGAAATATAAATCGATAATGAAATTTGAAAAAATGACAAAATGAAGCCATGTGAGCTCTTCAATGAATTCATTTTTTTGTACATTTATAACTGGCATTTCACATTCAGTGGTGTACACTGTTCATTTTTCTACGGTAGGAGGGGGCGGAGGGGGCGTTCCCCCTCTGATCCGAAAAAAACAAAAAGCAAAAAAAAGCAAAGCAAAGCCTTTAACCTACCTTGACCTAAGCCTTCCACACCATCTGGGAGATGTGTGATGGCTTCTGCTTCATGACCTCAAGCCAGATCTTCCTATCTTGTGACGTTCTGGTCGCTTCTGTGAGCGATCCTAGACATCTAGTAGCACAATCAGCCTTTAGACAATCTAACCATTTCTTGGCTGGGGTGCCCCGGGGTCTATTATCATGAATATTAGAAGTTAGGAGTATCTTTGGGTATCGTAATGGTCTCATGCTGTTAACGTAGCCAAAGAATCTCAGCCGTTTTTTGGCTATTTTGTCCAGAATGTTTTCATCCCGTCCTAGAGTCTCCCAAATTGTTGTATTTCTTAATTTATCTAGTCTGGTTACACTCAAGATTTTTCGGAGGCAGATCATTTCAAAGGTAAGGAACCTGTTCTCATCTTCTTTTTTCAGTGTCCATGTTTTTTATCCAAACATAAGGATGGATAGGATGAGTACCTTATATAGTTCAAGTTTTGTAACATATCTAATGTCTTTGGCTATCAACATGCTGTGAAGACTTTGAACAGCATCCAGGGCTTTTCCGATCCTATTCTTTATGTCCTCTGTACATTTTCCTGATTGAGTGATGGTACCTCCCAGGTAAACAAACTTATCCACCTGTAGTAGTTGGGTTCCACCTATGCTGATGTTAATGTCTTGCTGCTGTTTGCTGAAGTTTGAGCTCCACTGGTGCACACAATCTACAATGGACTAGAGATCTATCTTGTTGCATGCAAAGCAAAGCAAAGCAAAGCAAAGCAAATAAAATAAAATAAAATAAAATAAAATAAATAAAAAATGTATTTATATGTCAAAGGGGCATACGGTAGGTAGATTCTATTTCCAAAAGATTTTCTTTTTCTTCACACCAAAAATCCCCCCCCCCAAAAAAAAAAAAATACAAAATAGAATTTTATTGGGGAAAAAAATCATAGTATAGCAATGCCGAACCATCCTGTGCCCCCCCCCCCCCCCCCGCCCTGCCCTTGGAAACGCCACCGTATAAGAAAGAATATTACTGGAGCTGGTGCACCATCAAGCTGTCTTCCACCATGCGCTGACACAATGATGCCTGCCGCTCCGGCGTCTGCAGCCTCTTTAGCTCCTTCAGCTGAAAGAATACATTAATACCGTATGTTGGAATAAAATAATTTATTGTCATCTCTGTCCTCTTCATGGCAGAAAATTTAAAGGTATAGATCAGTTCATGGTCATGCGATTGCATTGTGAAAGAATTGTGGAATCGATCAGAAAAGGTTGATCATCTAGCTAACATATAAGTATCGGTGTGTATACTGCAAGGTTCTGGAATCATCAAAATGATAAGAATTTGGCCCAGTCTTGGTAAAGTTACAAGCACTGTACACAGAAAGATGTATATGGGACTACCCTTTATCTATCCAGTCCAGATAGATATAATCATTTACCAAATATATCAATTAGTAGGCAATTTCCCGGCAAAATTTGTATCATCACGTATCAGTCAAAACATATTCTTTCACATGATTGGTAATAAGGGCTTCCATTTCATTTTTTGAAATAAAGGCGTTTCCAAATTTGGTCTTTACCTTTAATTTAGTCGAAGAATTCAAACATCTTGCTGACCTTTTACCATTTTACTAACATGGATTGTAACAAATAAATTGAGGGAATTGCTGAAACTCAAGCGCTTAGCATACGGTTACATGTAACGCCATGAGCGTAAGAAATATATGCATACACAACGTATAAAAGCGATTGAAAAGAGGTGGACGGGTATCTTGGTCTAGCGGTTAGTTACTTTACTGGATTAACTGGATATGCACAGGTCGAGGGTTCGAGCACTTCGATCTTTGGGCTAGACATTAATCTACATTATTCACTCTATCACACATCATCATCATTAATTTTATCATTATAACAATTATCATTACTACCACCATCTTCATTATTATTATATCATTATTATCCTTATTTTGTATAATCTTTATTATTGTAATTAATATCATGATTGGGCATTTTGTTTAGATTATGCAGAGCTGATTTTTTTGTTGAAAGTCTTTGTGACCATGATGATGGACGCAACACACAATTAAGTTTAATGGTTATTATCGTTAATTTTAATATATCATCATCATTATTATTTTCATTTAGTAGTAGTAGTAGTAATATTAGCAGTAGTAGTAGTGATAGTGGTGGTGGTGGTGGTGGTGGTGGTGGTGGAGGTGGTGGTAGTGGTAGTGGTAGTGGTAGTGGTAGTAGTAGCAGTAGTAGTAGTAGTAATAGTAGTAATAGTAGTAGTAGTAGTAGTAGCAGCTAGATGTAGTAGTAGTAGTAGCAGCTAGATGTAGTAGTATTAGGGCTACACCATCGCTGTTGACAACGGCAGAAAATCTTTATACATCTGAACAGCAGAAATTCTCTGTAATTTACCTGTGAGGATTCCCTTGCAGACGACTGGCAATGATGTTATCGATTTCAGCCACTTGAAATCGTCCCATGTGATCGGTGAGTTGTGTTGTTCTGGGAGATATCTCATGACGAGGTTGGTGTCCCCCGACGCTTTGGCGGCATGAACTTCTGGAAGATCGATGTCCAGATTTATACACCTAAAACCAAGATAAACAGTGATGATCGCAAGGAGAAGATACACACACACAAAAAATCAATCTAAGGCAATTCATTATTCCTTATATCCTTGAACAATGCATTTATCTAGTGAACATTGATCCTCTCCACCACATAATGTATATTTGTCATTGTTCACTTCTTTTTTATGTATAATTCTGCTGTGACATGCTCTTTGTTATTGTTAAACCAATGGAAATAGAATGTATGTTGAATGAAAGATGAATTAATAAATTCCATTCAATTCCATTCAATTCAATTTGATTCACCCGCGTGCTAAATGGGTACCCGGTATGATGCAAAAGTTAGTGGGAGTGGATTGGCATGTGCGTTCCCGTAAAGAGGCAACTAGCTGGAATGCTCCCAAGGGGGTGGAGAATGTGCACTATATAATGTGCAGCATAGTAATTGAATCAAGTGACTGGGTAATGTCAATACTGTTGATGATTTTTTAAGAAACAGTTATTAGTATCAATGTGTGAATATTACAATGGCGCATTACGTAATTCGAACATGATTTCTGCAGGACATACACAAGGGTAATAAAATAACCCTTGAGCTGATTTTTTGAAAGTCTTTGTGAATATAAAGATGGTAGCAAGCAAGTCACATGTAATGTATGGTAGAGTGTTAATATTCCTATAATTGGATATATCATTTCATTGATTGTTTATATGAACATTTTGAATAAAAAGAATGTCCACTCTCTTTCTTTGGGCTAAGCATAAATTACACTATGAACATGACGGACAAAGAAAGAGGACAAAATATACAGTTCCTCATTCTACCCTCAACAATTGCTGTGGTAGACAAAGGAACATCCCTTCACTACTATTATGTAAAAATGTGTAGAACAGGTGAATATGCATGTGACACCTGCTCTATACATTTTTACATAATATCAGTGAAGGGATGTTCCTTTGTCTACCACAGCAAAATTGTTGAGGGTAGATTGAGGAACTGTATATTTTGTCCTCTTTCTTTGTCCGTCATATTCATAGTGTTATATGCTTGTTTACTTCACAATAGAGAATAACTGTATGATGTAGATGAGAAGTGATTTGGACAACCCACCTGTACTTTGGATCAGTTTTGTAATGTCCCTCTGCAAGGAAGCTATCGTCCAGATCATCCCAATTGACAGTCACGGGCGAATCAACGGTGAGTACGATTGCTTTGAAGCCCGCCCTCTCAGCTTGCCTCACGATGTACTCGGTGTGCTTTCGATTCTTGAAGATGTAGGTCTGCATCCATCGCAGCGCTCCTGGTGCCGCTCCTGCTACGTCTGCGATAGTGGTCGAAGCCTCACTTGATAGAATCATTAAACTCCCTGCTTCCTTCACACCTGGAAAGCACCAACAAATATCATAATTTAGTTCTTTAGACTAAATATGATGGGGTGGAAAAGGGTGGGGCACATCGTTATGGACGTCGCAACAGGAGGGGGGCGTGGATGTGAGGACGAGCGTCGATTGGGTAAATCCATTTTATATAAATGGCCATTATCCAAGGCTTTATGTCGTGTTAGATGTAAGTTTAGAAATAGGGTTAGGTATGCGTTTGTTTAAGGACTGAATTCAGCGATAAGGTTTAAGGAAATTGACGGCAAAGCAAGATTTCTAGAGATATCTGTCGTAAAACCATCCGTTCATTATGAGGGGATGGGTTGGTGAAGCATGTTTATCTAAAGACTATAATCAATACTGCATACACAGTAAATTCCAACTTTGTAGGGTGCAAACTTTCCTACCCTCGTGGTTAAAAATCGACTCTCTCGTCTGGATGGGTATAGCCGTACATTCCCTTCCCATATCCGTCCCTTGGAAAGGACGTTAAATGGAGGCCTCGTGTAGAGAAAAGTCACTACCTTTGCACATTAAAAAAACCCACTGCACTATTCGTATAAGAGTAGGGGGAAACCCTGGTGTAGTGGTCCACCTGCAAACACCCCAGTATATAGTACGATAATACATACTCTGTAAAGAAGTATGTACTCAAAATGGAAGAAGAAGAAAGGGAAAACAAAATCTAAGTTCCTTACTACGCTTTTTGAGTATGGCAATGTTTTAAAGCCGTACTGCACTAGTTAGGCCAGGAGGGATTAGACCTTCCTGCATAGTCACGGACAGGTGGTAATCTTGATCATCAAACCAACTCTCAATTAACATAAGCAAAAGGGGAACATGGGCCCGGGGACAAACGGGTGCCGCTTAGGCAGTGTTTGGTATATAGAGGGCGCAAGTAGCTACAAATATTGCAGTCCCGCTTTAATCTCTTCGTAATATGAAAACACTAAAACCATATTATTACCTTTCGCTGTCTCCTTTTCTCCGTCGGGATGACAATAAACGTGTAAAGCTGTGGGAGCAGCACAAACGGGTATGCTGATGGGATGGCCGAGTACTGTTGTTGCAAGGTCACGCTCACCAACATCACGCATTATACGAGGACGAATAATATACCTGATACAGAAACGCAAAAGGAGACATATTATGACGCGATATATAGCCGTTTATTAAATTTCAAAATGTTAAAGTTTCAAGATTCAAGATTTATTAAAACATATTTTTGCAACTAGATGGTTGAATTGTCATCATGTTTTACAGTTTTCATAAAATAGAAAAAATATGATATACAATAGCAGAATTAGAATGAATATAATAAAGAATCAAGAAATACAAATATAAATACAATTTCAGCGAATTTTAACCAATACCAATTGTGAAAACATTTTGTAATTTCGTTTTGTTGACGAAAAAAATATTGATTTGGGCGGATTCAACAATACAGAAATGATTAATACCGGAAGTGGGTTCTGTAAAAATTATGCTCGACATCGAGTTATAAGCTCAAACAAAACTTTAATAGTTGAAACATACCCGCTGTAGCATCTACATGTATGTGTTGTTGTGCATGCCTGACATATCACCACAAGGTGGAGTTATTAACTATAGACTTATGAGATATACATGTATAATTACAAGTTCTAATTAAGATATAATTTGAAGAGTAACAGTTATCACCTGTAATCATAACACAATGGATTTTTATTGTATCTAGACTTATATTTAAGCAATCGTAGAAATAATACAACCTTATAATATTATGCATTATATGAAAGTGAATATTTAAACAAAAGATAACGACATCACTTTAAAAAAAATGTTCATCTGCCTATCGGAAACTAACGTCCTTTGGCAATATATATATATATATATATATATATACCCTCACTTGCCACTGGAGGTGTTAAGTGGTGCTTTTAAGCCCTACATTTCATCGGCTGAATTATATAATCGGGACATTTCTGAGATGACCATAAGAACACATTGCAAATGGGCAATTTAAAGCTCTTAAAGGTAGGCGTTACTACTGCAGCTAGAAGGAATTAGACCACACAGCGAGCCAACGAGGTCACTGTGACAGGTGGCTATCTCATTAACTCAGCTCTCATTTAACATAAGAAAAAGAGGATCATGGGGGACCAACAGGCACCGATTTGGGAAGTTTTCTATATAGAGGGAGCAAGTAGCTACAAGTAGGACAGTGTGCCTTTAATACAAATAAGCCGAAGGTATATTGAATTAAGCCATATTAGTCGGACCCTCTCTGCTGAAAGTGTAATTCCATTGCCAGAAATATACTCACTCAAACAACTGAACTGGGTCAAATCAAATGATATTACCTGTCAAATGCCTTAAAGCTATCATTGTACGTCCACTTGCGTCCTGCTGCATAATCGTAATAGTCCCATCCCTCCTTTTCGATGTTTTCCTTCGCTTTCGTTTGAAAGTCTTCCAGAGATAGAGTTCGCAAATCGTTCGACTTGATCATTCCGCCGCCCGTCACGTTAGACGCCAATATGCTAAATGAATAATATACGGTTACCAAAAACCAAAGTCTTTGCTAGGTAGGTCCCGGTGGGGTCACTCAATAGGGCGCTTTAGTAATTAACGAGACGGTACGCACAGGAGACGGAGTGTTTAACCAACTGTGACGGGTCTCGCACTCTTGTTACCGTCGTGATATTTAAGCGCTTTCGCTGTCTGCTAAAGGCGACGGGGACGCAAAGCCGCGCTGAACTGCACACCTGCTGCCTTTTGGTGCGAGTGCTCTTGGGCCTCGAGGCTTGGCCGGAGCGCCGGGGCAATAGACCCGGCGGTGGGCTGTAGTGCATAGCGTGCAGGCACGTCATGCATAACGATGAAAAAGGGCCCCCAAAGTAGGCCTAAACGGCCAAACCATCAATTTATTGTAGATTGAGGTATAGATACAGAACAGACATTGGAAACACTAGTAGATTTCCTGTTTTTATCTTCAGTAGGGCCCTGCATTGTTAGATCTAGATACAAATTATTTGTCAGCTCTCTCGCTTACGTCGTGTTTAGGGAACGAACGCTATGTTGGCCGAGTACCGTTCCGAAAATCGACGGGACGGAGAGAATTCAGAATCGCGCATGCGCAGTTTGTTTTTTTCGCTCGCGTTACCGTCTCCTGTGCGTACCATCTCGTTACTAAAGCGCCCTAATGTGACTTCCGGACCGCATGACCGTTACCACAAATGCATATAACCCCCTTTTGCAGTCAATTTCAAGGACATTTTGTGAAATTTAACCCCCTTTTTACGTCAAAACAAGGACAAAATCGTACTTTGGAATACCCCTATTCATATTGCTCCGATTGTCTCATTTTCGCTCGCGTGAACATTGCCAGCACAAACCACTGACCTCTACCTCCTGAACGGATCATCGCACATTCCCATTAACTATACATGTACGTTACGTACTAAAAGGCTGTATTGTCTGACCGTTCATGAATATTCATGTTTTTGCTAAACTCGGCAAAATGTTTGCTTTTACTAAATGGAAAAATTACGGTGGGGGGTTGGATGAAATGGACATAATGAAATAGGCAGAAGTGATCTATGATAATTCATGCTTTTTATGGTTCGTGTGCTCGACCTATAATCTTCAAATCGCTTGGTAAACTGAGTCCAAAGTTAGACTTGTTTCACATGTGTATTATAGGCAATGACGAGCTTGCAACCTATTTTGAAAAATTACGGTGGGTGAACTTTCAAAAGTCAATGAAACATGAGGGCTCTAATGAAAGAGCTAGTGATAACGTACGTCGGGGTGGATGTGCTTTTCGTTTAAACAAAAAATGAATTTTTAACGATTTTTTTAAAAAACGTCCATAGGCTAACATGTTAGGCTGCTGACTCTGACCTTGCTCTGACGATAGGGGGCGTTGTGAAATGAGACTAAACGGAGCCATATGTATCAGATTGTAAGGACACTTTCGCAAATTTACCCCTATTTTACCATATTTCCAGGACAAGACTCGGCTCCGAGAATTTTTCTTCCTGGTTTTCTCTTTTCCCTTCCCGGTTTACTCTTTTCCCTTTTCCTGACCCCTATTTATCAATTTCGAGGACACCAGGTGTGCACCCCTATTTTCTTTATTTCGAGGAATATTTTGTCCGCGGACATTGCTTGAAATTGACCCCTTTTTCCACGATTTTGGTAACGGTCATGCGGTCCGGAAGTCACATTGAGTGACCCCACCGGGAGGTAGGTCAAGCCATAATGTTTGTCCTACCTGACAACAATTAATGTATGCAGTTCGGATTCTGTCTATTGAAATACTATTATTCTTATCAGGTGAATGAAATAATATGTTTTCGTTTGAAAGTCTTCCAGAGATAGACTTCGCAAATCGTTTGACTTGATCATTCCGCCTCCTGTCACGGTAGACGCCAATATGCTAAGTGAATAATATACGGTTACCAAAAACCTGCCAAAAACCAAAGTCTTTGCTAGGTAGGTCAAGCCATAATGTTTGTCCTACCTGGCAACAATTAATGTATGCAGTTCGGATTCTGTCTATTGAAATACTATTATTCTTATCAGGTGAATGAAATAATTGCAATGACGACCTTCGTCATTGCCTTGTTTTCGTTCACATTCTTCTTATTAATATTCTTACTTCTTCTTCCTCTTCTTCCTCTTCTTCTTCTTGTCGTCCGGAATCCCATTCGTTTTGCACGTAGTGCTTGTTATTCCTAGTTAGGTGCTTTCCTCATGTCCTTTTCCTTTCAAACTGCATAGGCATAATCTCTAACATCTCATCAAGGTCACTACATTCTTCGTTTTTTTTAAATCACTCATGCGTAATCGTCCAGGCGCCATTTTGTCCGTTTCTGGTCCATTTTAAGGCCTTTCTGTCTTCCTTCCTATCTCCACTATCCTAGATCCTACACACTTCTAACAAATTCCTCTAAATAGTCTAAGAGATGTTCTTTAATCTGCGACGTATAACCTGCCCTTCAAAATGACATCTTCGTACTCAAAATTCAAATCTGAAACCGACTCCGTCAAAAATCTCTCAAATTCTTGAAAAATTGACCCCTGCCATAACTTTCTCATATAAATTCCGTTTTGTATTTAAATCTCACAGTATCTTTATCTTTTAATTGCACATAGCTATGCAAAAATTCACGCTCCAATGGCTTTTCAAAACATAAATAGCGCCCTCTAAAGTTCTGGGAATTTACTTTCTTTCTGTGGCCGTATCTCCATAATGGCTTGGCAAACCCGTACCCTTTTTTGGATTTAGATACTTGAAGATATGCCCTTTCCAGCCATATACAAAATTATTTAGCCTAACACTGACCAAATTTGAGAAAAATGCCCTAAATATTCGCCATTTTCAAGAAA
>JAVYIG010018689.1:0-17155 GCA_035222895.1 Strongylocentrotus droebachiensis | reverse complement strand
ATTTTTATATGGAGGTTAGGGATGTTTACACCTTCGCTAGGTACATCTGACGCCTGGATACTCCAACTGAATGCTTTGAAAGTGTACAACACTGATCTGTTGTTGGCTATAATTTTTCTTCTAGTTGTACAGAGTAAATAGGATATAATTAAAGGGGTCCGATTTGTTCTTAGGTCATCGTTTTAAAATCTGATTCAATTATCTTTTTAGTTGTTCAATGAATTCGGTCTTCTTCTTTTGTTTGCCATGCTCTTGCCTGTAGAATTTTTTTGACGATCTCGCAATCACAATATAATTTCGTATAGGACGGGCCCAATTAGGCTTGTAATTAGTGACAGAACGATCCGATTACAATGAACACTAGGCTGAGTCAGTGGTATTTAATAAACCATTACGAATGACGAATGGATTCCCGCGGCGTTTTATTTTACTTTTGCTAGGGTTTTTAGAAGGAAAAATTTCATGTAATATATTCACCTATATAATATATTTCATATAGCTTGTAAACTCTTGTATCAGCCGCTCTCACTTCACTTATCAATGCCTCATTAAGATGGGAGTTCCAAGATGGCAGTATGGTACCCCACGGTTAATGAAACATTGACCGCACACACGATTCCTCATCGCATATACTACATTTGTGTGTGTATATTGAAGCTCGAAGGATGGGATGTGAGAGTTCAGTGGTTCATGACAGATTCATGACAGGTACAAAAACCTATAATGGACATTTTATTTAAAGAAATCACAAAAACTCTAAATAAACTATTTAACTTAATCAATTTTTGTAATAAAATATTATTAGAATATTTTACATTGTTTAAAAAAAAATGGTTTTCAGCGATGCGAATTTAATCTTAAATATTATAGAACGAGGATCTTCTATGTGATTCTTGCCGCGACATTTTGTACGGAAAGCTAATAGAAAGTCGAGTTCCTGCGAGAAAAAAACGCTGCATTTCCAATGGTTTCTAAAGTGAACGCAGTCTTTCGTCATTTATTTGGGTCTGAGAGACATCAATCCAGTTCTGGATCGAGAAAACGTCCTTCAGAAAGGTAATAAGATCGATTATTTTCAAGAAAACTTGAGGCTACATTATTATTAATCGGTCCCATGTGTAGTAATATAAGTTGGTTATATAATGTACAATGTCAATAGAGAGCGGATGCACACATAGCTGCATTACTATCCTGGGCTGTGTATTAAGATGGGCAACACTGCACTGCAGTACGTTTACACAATATTTTGTAAAACCTGCTGCAGCTACCGTACCAAACTTTTATCATAAAATAACCACTCAATATTGATGACAAATAACATTAACAAACGGATACAAATTACCAGTTTAGTTTATGAAAATTTACTTGTGATAGGCACATTCATGGGGCACTAGAGGGCGCTTTGCGCTCGTACGAAAATCTGAATGGCCTTGCTGCGGTGGGTCGGCAATAATCAGCCCAAAACTTGGATATGGGAGAGTGGAAGGATATATCTTTTTTATAATGTTATCTGGTCTTACCTAGCCTTAAGGGCTCCCTTGAAATGTTTTTTTATGATATTATTCAAGGGAGCCTTAACTGGCTCCCATACCCCTGCACGGAGAGGCATGTAAACAAAACCCAAAAGTGGTCCAAAATCACACTTTCGCGCACTCGACCAATATTGGACAGTGGCTTTGATAAATTTTGTCGTAATTTTGGTCTTAATTACCGCCTTAATTTCAAAATCGGATCTAAAAATAACAAAATAAGAGCAATTTTCTTACCAGACCGATACAGCTCAGCTCCCTTTTCACGTGTACCGTGTCGTGTGAATTCACGATGTCTACACAATGGTGATGACCTCTGACTGGCACTTCATAAATGTGCTGCTTCCGTATAATGCGCTGAATTACACTCATACAGCGCATTATACGGAAGCAGCACAATTTACCCACAATTACGGAAGTGCCAGTCAGAGGTCATCACCATTGTGTAGACATCGTGAATTCACACGGTACACGTGAAAAGGGAGCTGAGCTGTATCGGTCTGGTAAGAAAATTGCTCTTATTTTGTTATTTTTAGATCCGATTTTGAAATTAAGGCGGTAATTAAGACCAAAATTACGACAAAATTTATCAAAGCCACTGTCCAATATTGGTCGAGTGCGCGAAAGTGTGATTTTGGACCACTTTTGGGTTTTGTTTACATGCCTCTCCGTGCAGGGGTATGGGAGCCAGTTAAGGCTCCCTTGAATAATATCATAAAAAAACATTTCAAGGGAGCCCTTAAGGCTAGGTCTTACCCTTAACCATCCTATGTTTAATCTATGTAGAAATAACATGCGAGTACGATAAGAGAAACATCGGGCCCATTACTGATCCAACTTTTGAAATATTAGCCTAGAAATGACCACCAAACGGAAAAAAATGACATTTTTTCCCGACAAATCTTCATAAAATCTGAGTTATAAACAAGTCACATCTAGGTACACTAATACAAATACGATTTTCTGAAAATTAAGGTATGATTTATTAAGTTTCTTTCAAGTATATTTCTGCGCATTGCAGCGCCAATATTCTACACTGCTTCAAAATCACCCTTGAAATTTTTTTTTGCAACGAATTTGTTACGAGGTCCGCGAGTGTTCCCCGTTCCTTGCGTGTTGAAAGTTTGGTAATACATAGTCTCCATTGACTCGCGCACGAAAAAATGGTCGAAAACAAAATGTCAAATGAAGAAATAAACAAGCTTTTGTATAGTTATAAGGGTTCTACTGAGGTTTCTTTGTCGATTTAATTTATTATATAGTCTCAATTAGAATTCAGAATTATCTCACTGAAAAGTTAAGAAACCGACGATGTTCTCGATCGTAGTTATTTTCATTTTGCCAGCAGCCGATCTAGCGTTGTTTGGGCAAAAAGCTAGGCCGCTGCCTACCCACCGCGAACCTTTCCGAGTCCCGCTAAAATGGCGCTCTGCGGAGCTCCGCGGCTGCGTTGGTATCGCTGCAAACTCTCAGCCGGCTAGCTCCCCACGACGGACCATTCGCGGTATGGCGAGAGTGTGTGTGTGAGGTATGATTTTGGATTCGAGAACGCCCGTAATGCAACCGTGCGCGTCATTTTCAGCTGTCGAATGTATACGACCAATTTTACATGTACGATTTTTAGTACAGATACTTGGTCAGTTTTCTTCTTATATCTTTGGTTTTACAACATTTAAAAATATAATTTCTTCAAATTTGCTCCTGACTCAGTTCAGACTAATTGTATGATGTGTTTTCAAGTCAGTTTTTTGAATATATTTTTTTGCATGAATTTGCCTACTTGTGAAGTTGAGTTTCCGGTAATTCTAGCAACACAACACTACAGTTTGCTGAGCCATCAGTAGGGGCGCTGGTCCGAGAATAAGGATTGTCCGCATAAACAAGGATCGTCTTTGTAAACGCGCGTACGCGGACAAAAGTGTCCCCAAACATGCTTCAAATAAGGTTTGTCCGCATTTTTTGCAGACTCACAGTGCCGACGATCTCCGACCTGAGCGGAGGAAGGATACAAGAGAGAGAGAGAGAGATGCGAAAAAACAGATTCCGCAATAATTTTCTTGATGCATTCCACATTGACTTTGTACAGAGACTTTCACGTTATGAGCGATATATCATGGGAAGACGGACAACCCATAAAAGTAGTCTTGTCAACTGGGGGTATTTTATTACACTGAATCCTTTTTTTCAATGGCATGCCCTATTGAGAAAAAAAAGTCTACAAGACTACAGTGTACTGTGTATATGAAAATGGAAAGATTCCTTGAAGATGGACAAACATGATCTGACCATGACACCATTCTCACAAATTATCAGGAAAGATGCTGAAACTTACTGAAATCATCATCTAGCATGCATCATGCTGTTAAGCACCACTTAGTCTACACGTGTGGGATAATCTCACACTGACACTCTAGTCTAAGTTTAGTGGTAACAACAATGTTTAAGGGGTGGTTATTTTACCTGACTGCTAAGAAAGCATAAATGCTTGTTAGTACACAACCAGAGGTCCAACGGCTTTAGGTCCTCTCCAAGGGACCTGATTAATGAGGATTCATGCCTAACCAAAGAGCACTAGCGCATCGACTTGGTTCCAAATCCGGGTCGCCGGATTACGTGACCGCTGCTCTACCAACTGAGCTATCGCGCCTCCTCTAATGATATAACTGACCACAGTATCTCCCCAGAGTCCCCACAAACAATAGATTTATACTAGTGCTTCTCTGACTCATGTGAAGGACTGATAAACTTACATTCTGTCTGTTTGTCTGTCTGTCTGTCTTTGCAGCCTCGATGATGTGAGTCAAGACATCCTTGAGACACCCCGACCAAAGAGGGCCAGGAATTCCATTCATTCAGGTAAGAATTGCTTCCCCAGTAATAGTGCCTTGTGATTTATTAGGACATAAGTGTTCAATTAAACACACATAGTAATAGTAGTGGGCTCTCATGGGGAATTTGACACCATCATTCAGGTGTTTACCCACTAACAGGTGTTGTCAAACACCAGGGACCCATTTCACAAAGCCCTTTTTCAATGACAAATGACAAAAATCAGTGAAAAATCTGCTGATAACCAATCAAAAGCAATGATTTCAGTAGCTTATAACAAAAACTGTCATTTGTCACTGATGACAAGTTTTGTGAAATGGGGCCCAGGATTAGTCTTCACTTTTATGACTTACAGGCATCATGTAATGCTCTGCATTTTCCACCAATCGTCCCATATGGAAAAGTCATTATCTTTCTTCTCCCTCACCCAAAGACTCTTTCTCTCTCTCTCTCAGTGCCGTATCGATTGAATTTGGCGATCATGCTGTTCCACAACCCTTGGTTTCTAGCCTTCTCTATTAGCACCACTCCCAGTTCTTTCACTTCTCTCTCTTCCAACAATTTCTGCAGACTGTCCATCCAAAGTATCCTCCTTCTTCCCCTACTCCTCCTTCCTTCACAGAGACTAGGGGTTATTTCATGATAGGACTACGGGTTTGATGTGTACAAGACTTGTACACACATTAGGGTTATGTTCACCAAGTCTGGTGTAGTGGTGTCAGCGAATTATGACCTACAGCACATGGAATTTTATTATCATCTCCCTCTAACAGATAGTTCCTAAATCTGATAAATTAACCTATTTCATAGGCCAAATGTTATAGAGGATTCTAGCTCTAGGTATATGACTTTATTGTTTGTTTGTTTGTCATTCAGATGACTCGAGTCGGTCTCGAGCTGCGACCACTCCCCTTGTGAAAGTAGCCAATTGGATTCATCAGAAGGCCTCCACGTTTGGGGAGACGTACTTCTTCCGTCCGGTAGGAAACCTGGTACAGAATACCTATCCCTCACCAATTCCAGGAACATCAGATGGCAACCATCTGCAGCATTCACAGGTTTATTTCTTTCATTGCATATTCCGCTGTAACAATTATCTTTCAATGGTTTGCAGTTGTAATGTAATTGATTTCCAATTACTGCATTGATAAAACTTGCAACAAAACAAAAATAAAAAAATATAAATTAAATTAAGGAGAGAGACTGTGGGAAGACTTCAAAGCTTCAGAGAGAAAAAGCAAGTGAGTATGTGGGGTGGGTTGGAGAAAGTAAAGCAGGGGAGGAAGCAGTTAATTTGCTCTTTTAAAAACAAGTAGAAGAATAAGAAGTACACCATCAGAACTTATTTATTAACCAGAACATTCTTTTACATTTGTCCATGTTCTCTTCAATACAGGTCATGAGTGATACACCAGGTCAGCCAGTAAAAAGTAAAAATGTGAACACAAATCAACCTGTCAAAGTAGACTTCAAACAACCAGGTAAATACTTAAAATATTCCTTATATTACTTCTTAAAATGAAGAATAATACATATTTCTCTTTAAAAAAATAAAATGCAAACCATGTATCTGACTATCGGTCAACCTCCTCACAAGTAAAGTTTTTGATATGTTGAATTTATTGAGTACATGTAGGTATTGCATTTGTTCGTAGATTCATGCACTTCTGTTCAGTTTGATATACATACATGTATTTGTTGGAAGATACTGTGAATGATGTGATGTTAACTGTTTTAACAGCAGCTCGTCTTGTTTCTTGGGTTCCTCATACTTCTCATCACTTACAAAATTCTCCTCCTTACTTTCAAGACTTATCATGGTTTCACTCCTTCATATCTTTCTGAACTCCTTCCTCGATACAATCGTGTCTGGACTTTGCGATCTGCTTCTCAATCTCTCCTCTCTCTGTCTCACACTTTTTCTTACAAGCAATACGATCAACGTTCTTTCGTTTATGCAGCTACATTTCTTTGGAACAATCTCCCCCTTCAAATTCACAATGCTAGTTCTTTAAATACATTTAAAACAATGTTAAAAACACATCTCTTTAAGTCTTGTTCCTGAATAGCCCTCTGAGCTTTTGCCTTTAATATTTTGTAGATTAACGTAGGTTACTATTAATTCATGAATTATCTTTGTAAGTGATTTGTAATTTTGTACATTTATTATTTTCATTTGCAAAGTTTTAATTTTAATTGATTTGATGTAATTTGTAATGCAAATTCTGTTTCCTTTTTTTTCAACTATTTTACTTCTAAACCGCTCAGAGGGATTATGCAATTTGTGGTATAGAAATATCTTATTATTATTGTTATTCTTTCCTGTAGATGGAATACCTCATCATAAATCCACTTCTAACACAAGTCAGCACCAACTCAAGCAGCAACCCCACCACTCTCATAACAATGGTCGACAGTTAGAGAGAGACAGCATGCAGGGGACAGGGGGAACGAGAACAGTGTCAAAAGAACAACCTGCTAACAAAAGGTTAGTTGACACTTTTTTCTGAGGTTTTATGAACCGAGGAATGTGTCATATATACTGTACAGTGTTGGTCAAAAAGAGGTTTACACCTAGAAAATGCTAATTATTTTAAAAATCATCTATGAACAGTAAATTGAAATACATCTTATGAAAGAGTGTTTTATCCCAATTCATTTAGTATCATTTTTGTGTGGTATGTGTTTACGCTTGGATGAACAGGAGACAATGTTTAAGAGAGTGCAAAAAACAAGTGGGATTTGGGTATTAATTCGGTCATTGCAGATCCAAATAACATCCCTAACAAAATCAATCATGCCGCACATATCAAATATCAAAGAATA
Organism: Strongylocentrotus droebachiensis; assembly: GCA_035222895.1. Lineage (NCBI taxonomy): Eukaryota > Metazoa > Echinodermata > Echinoidea > Camarodonta > Strongylocentrotidae > Strongylocentrotus > Strongylocentrotus droebachiensis. Next base: position 9,971 of record JAVYIG010018689.1, on the reverse strand, counting down.
TTTGTGCGTGTGTGTGTGACTTTGCTTCTGCTCAAAGCATATGCAATGCATCTCATTTGATACATTCAATTCATCCTCTCACTTGAATACTTTTGCGCAAGTCAATTTTTGCACTCTCACAAACAATGCCTCCTGTTCATCCAAGCGTGAACACATACCACACAAAAATGATACCAAACGAATCGGGATATAACACTCTGTAAAAATAAGTTCAAAGGGTTATACATGTATATGAAAAATACTGGTAGCTTCTTTCTTCAATTATTTTTCTTTTTTCTTTTTATCTCAAACAATAAACAGTTCAACGTCCCATCTTGGGAACTCATCTATGGCGACCACCAAGTATGGTAGCTCATCTATGGCTGCCACCGGTCTGATGTCCAAGCATGGTAGCTACACTCCAGTCAGGGACAAGCTGTTCCCACATCCCAAGAGAAGAGTCATAGTTACTCAGGCCTCTAGAGGACATCCTCACATACCAACCAACACACAAACGGTCAACGAGGTAAGATCTGTCTTTCACAAGTCCTGTATTTTGTCGTTCTTACATGTTTGTGTCCTACTGTCTCGTCAACTTATGGGTTTACATTTTAGTTTAGACCCCTTTTGGCCACCAGCACATCATATGCCATGTCAGGTGTCCTTCATGCTCCACTGGTACCCGTACTTAGTTTCTATTCAGAGCAGATTGAGACTTCTTCAACATTTATTTAAAATGAGTACTTGTAATCAAAGTCAGATTTTGTTCTTCTATATGTCATATCACATTAAACCTCAAATTAGACCCATTTCATACCCGTCATCAGATTGAGTTTGATAAGAATATGGACCATACACCCCAGGGAGCGGAGCAAACATATTTACTGAAAAAAATTCTTTTGTTGACAGTGTGTAAGGTTAAAAGAGAGACAGCAATACAAGCAGCTATTGGAGCAGTTCACCATGGATAATCTGAAGCCATCCTTTGACTCAGAAGCCACTCTGAATGAGAGCAAGGCAAAACCAGCTGCAGTAAGGTAACCCATCCACTCTAACATACACCAGACACAGTCACATTAATCATGTGTACAATGATGTGTCAATATGTACAATTATATTTTAATAATGAAAATGTAAATGGTCATGATTGGAGTTGTTCCAAAGTTAACCAAAGTATATATGATAAAGAGCTTTAATAAACCGGTCATGTTATGAGGAAGATACATGTACAGTATGTCAGTGAAAGCAATGATTCGAGGGCCCTCAAGGAGAACAGTATAAATACTGATGAGGCTACCCTGGGTAAACAAGACATATTATTATTAGTATTATTATTATATTGGTTTATATAATTATTAGTTGGTTTGGGTCCATATACCATAAGTAGCTACACTTAGATCTAAGAGCTGTAAACACAACATTTCTATAGCAACATACTTCTGTAAAAAAAAAAAAAAAAAATCACCTAAAAATAATGTAAGAGAGGATAAAGTAACAGTGACAGAAAATTAATGAATTAAAAGATCTTTACTAAAGAGAAGAGTTTGTCAAGTCCTTAACCTATAACATTCATTTAGTTTGAGGTCACTAGTGTTTGAAAATATGAGCTAAGCTAGTTTAAGTATTTTACTTCATAATTCTCGTTCAAGAATATATGAGAGCCCGCCCCGCACATACGCAGTCATTATCGTTCCGCATCAGTTTCTTAGTGCGATCACTAGAAATTTTGTAGCGCAGAATCCATCAAAATTTTAAGCAATCGGACGTTATTCGATTTATATTTGGACATTTATTTGTTGATTGGACCTCAAGCCTCAGCCAATTTCAATTATCTGTAAATTGTTTGTGTATACACCAATGTTAAAGACAAATTTTTTCTTTTGTAGCGTAGGGGGGGGGGGGGGGGGTGCAGGATTACCTAAGATTTTTATACATATATTTTCTAATTATATTACAGAGCACTTTTTTATTCTCAAGGGGTCTATAAAATACAAGCCATGCTTTTTTAATAGACTCCACCACTATGTTTTACCACTGTGCCAATCATATAATCATTTGTAAAATGTTTGATATTATGTTTTGATTATGTAATATCATGTGGAAAAAATAAAGAAACCTTGAAACCTTGAAACATTCCCCTTACAGACCGAAGCAAGTAGTCCCGACAGCCAGCATAGCAAGCAGCCGTCTGGAAGCCCCCAGCCAGAGCCAGAGGGGCCCTCAGGAGCGGGCGGGGCTACGTGTTCTCCCCCATCAGTTCTCCACCCAGCATGAGATGAGGGAGGCTGTACGTCAGAGACTCCATGTACCGACCAGTCTACTCAGTCCAGGTACCCCCGTGGGAGAGAGAGCTGTTCCTGTTACTCCTGCTCAACCTGGTATGTGCATTTTCCACTGATTTTCACCCTTGGGTATCTTGTTATTAGTATAATAATAATAATAATAATTATTATTATTATTGTTATTATTATAGTTATCATTATTTATTATTATTACCATTGTCATCGTCATCATCATCATCATCATTAATACTATTATAATTATTGAAAATATATACCGGTAGTGCCTTTTCCAGGACAGTGATCGCAAGTTGGTTTCAGGTATCCAGTTGATTATTTTATATGACAATATGAAAGTGATTAAGTTGTATTTGATGTATCTTAATCTGCTTTGTTTTGTAGAATATAATCTTTGGGTATGTTTTAAGAGTACTTTGCTTCTTGTTTTTCTTTGCTTTTTGTTTTTGTTTGCTTTCTAATATTGGAAATGCATTTGGGTAGGATATATACTGATATGTCTCATTATACATATTTATTGAAAATGTTTTCTCTGATGTTTGTTTTATTGGCTATGTTGATTTCCCAAACACTTTGAACAGACATTGTGTTATTGCTTCCAAAAGGCTTATTGTACATTCAATCTTTAAAAAAGAATAAGACATGATTGTCTCATGTGAGTGTAGTAGGAATCATTTACTTGTGAAATCTCGGAATAGATATTCTGATAGAACGTAAAAAGAATGTTCTGGTTCTGTGTTTTACATACTCCTTTTTTTTCTTTTTAAATTCAGCAGTGTTATGTTTGTTAGATTTGTTCGAAGGCTGTGAAATGTTAATTTCAACAGCATTCTTCAAATAAATCACTCCTTATTGTTTCCTTTTTTTCCTTTTTCTTTTCAGATTTTGGCGAGGCAAGTCCACCACTAACCATCATAGCCAGCAAGCCTGGAATGAGTGCCTTTCAGAAGAGTTTAATGTCCACACCGTACCTATCTGAAGATTGGGTTCATGATTTGTAAGTTATTTTTGTTGTTGCTTCAAGAGAGAAATAGATTCCTTTCATTGTTTTTCTCTTCCGTATTAGAGTCCATAGGTTATAGTTCATATCCGTTCAACCTTATTTTACTTTGCTTTACTTTAATCCAACGATGCTTGTAGGACTAGACTTGTTCATCAAACATTTTGGGTGAAACAGATATATTATTAGATGCTGCTTATAAGTATTGGCTTGCATGGTGATGTAGATATACACAGTAGGCTTATGATTGCACCATGGTGCAACAGTAAGCTTACTGTATAGATATATTATTTCCTGGTCATCAGATACAGCTCATATACCAAGTTTATAGTAGGGCTTGACTCTATCAAAGTATCAATTGTAAGCTATGGTTTCAAAACAACAGATGATAGCCACTAAAAAAAGGAGATTTGAGTTAGGAGTATAAATTATACATTTGTTTACCATTTTTGTTTTGTGACTTTCATTTTGACAAGTTTTTTGTGTGAACTAGATCCATATTCATAAAACCCTACTAAGCTTACATGTAGTTGTCAACTAACTATGTACTATAGTCTATGTAATTAGTTGACATCTACATTGTGTAGCTTAGTAAGCTTTTATGGATATGGCCCAGGTACATGTACATTGTAGCTACATTCCTTTGTAGAATTCCATGTGTGTATTATATTGTTTTATTTTGAATTCTTATTACCGTACAGAAAAGCCCGCTTTGAATCAAGTGTCCGTGTCAGACAGAGCGAGATTGAGAAGGAGAAATTCAAACTCCAGGGCTACGAAGAGAGGGTAAGAAATGATGGATGTTCTCTTAAATAGTCTGTATGTTTGCCTCAGGAATTTGCCTGTTTTTGATCAAAGGAAAAGAAGAGCTAAATGCCTTCTTGCTATAAGGGTAATTTTTTTGTAGTATTCTCGCAATCTTTTTTTTCAGGGAAAATAAATTTCTATTAATCATAAATGGGGGCAATCCAAAAATTACGGGAAACAATGAATGATTTGTAAATTGGACATATTTTGCTAATATTTTGATTTATATCTGAACAAATACATTTAATTGATTTGATCATTGATAAGTGAAAATTGTAGGGGTTGAACACAGGTGTAAAATTGAAATAAAATTGAACCAATAGCATTAATTGTAGTATGACAAATGCTTCATGTATCCTCACCATTTTGATTTTATTTTACTTACCGTATTCCTGAAACTCCATGCCATTGATAAATATTATATTTTCAATTATCTTCTCAGAGAGCTGAAGGACAGGCTAAAGCCCGGGAAGTGGTGAGTTTCAGGAAGTCTTTATGGCTATTCAATTTAATTCAATTCAAATTTATTAATCATGCACAAAATAACATGGCACAAAAATAATTTTCAGGCCACCATGTGCAAATGAGAATTGTGGTTTTTATTGAAGTTGATTTCCAGAAAGTTTTTATTTTACTTGTTCAAACAATCAATCACCTGCAGGATACACAATCTAGAATGAATTATAGCCAGGTTCTCTTTACATAGGATTCCCATACCAGAGCTCAAGATTAGCTTTAACATGTAATGTTCAATGCATTCTATTTATTTGTTCAATGTACATACAACAGGGATATTGTTTTGCTCACATTTAAAATAAAGGCTCAGATTTAGTTTACAAAGAAAAGAAATAGGATACAAAAATGAATACATTATTGGTGATGACAAAATAATACTCGTACATAAGGTTGATTTTTGTTTGGTTATGGCTTGTTTTGTTTCTGCTTCAATTAAAACCAACTTAATATCAGGTTGGACTTCTGCTTTAGAAGTATTGAATAAACTGAAGATATGAGCCAGTTCTTATCTGCCTGTGTTTGGTATAGATCAATCAGAGGATAAAGAGAGCGTCGGGTTTGCCTGCTGCCGTTGAAGACGTCATCTACCGGCCAGAGAAGAAGGAACCAGAGGATGCCATCGCGGTGATCGATGATGATGAGGAAGATGAGGAGGAGGAGGATGACGGTATGGAAGAAGAGGAAGAGGAGGAGCTACCAGAGCTGACAGATGAAATGGAAGAGGAGATTCGCAGTGCCCTTAATCCCAACCCAGCCAGTGAGGGATTGGTTACCGGATTTAGACTCACAATTAAGAGGAGGGATATGCAGACCCTTGCCGGTTTAAATTGGCTGAATGATGAGGTAGGGGAACCATCTCAAAATATTGTTATATCCCTTGTTTTTGTATCAGTAGAGGTGTCATAGTCTAGTGCATATGGCACTGGACTTGCAGATCACTGATGTCCTTTGCCAAGACAATAATCTATATTTGCCACTCTCCACCCAGGTGAAGTGAATAGGTACCTGGTAGGAAGAAATTCCTTGAATGCTTTGGCGCCTTATTATGTCAGCTAAGCTACAGCCAGGGTAATAATATGATACTTTGCATTAAGCGTAGTAGAGTATAACCTTATCTAGCTGCGCTATATAAATAAACCTATCATTATTATTATTATAAATATCAAGGAGATGTATACATAAATATCGTATTTATATCTGAATGCACTTTTTTACCCAATATACAAATGCATTTGAAGATAATTGCACAATGCTTTATGAATCTATGCATGTTCTTTCTGTGAAAGATATTTTAAATTTAATTCAATGTTGTTGTCTTTTGATGCAGATCATGAACTTTTATTTTGAGATGCTGAAGGCAAGGAGCCAAGAAGAGGTGAGGAATTATAGTTTTTATTCGAATTTTGCAAGTCTAATAACAATAATAAAAATGAACTTTATTTGTATAGTGCACATCACTAACACAAAGAAAGTCCCTATGCGCTTTGAAAAGAAGGAAATAGACATAGGGCGGAATAGAAATGATTCATGAAAATAATTAGTTACAAACAACAATAATGATACGCAAATATAAAGTCTAGTGTATGTACTGATCTGAAATTTACATGTTTTTTTTTAATATTTGACGGATTTGGGTACATGCACAACAAAGTTTGAGCACTATTTAATGACTAAGGGGGAGTAGTAAACCATACTGTTGTTGTTGCTGTTGCAAGCCTTACATTACATACACCTAATACAGCCTGTGAATATGTCCATGTAGTCGGGGTTTCGGGCCTTATTGACATTTGTAGGGTCTCTATGCATGAGCCCACTGTTAAAATTTAAAACTATGGGGGAGGGGTCCTGGGTTAGAAATTGGGGGGCTTGTGTCCCGGGCACCTGTTAGTGTCTAGTCTATACCTGGGCCCCATCTTATAAGGAGTTGATATCACTCACAACTTATTTACGATCGATATAAATCGCAACTACGTACATAAGAGATATGAGACTTTAAACTTGTATTTGATTGGAAGACTTGCTAGTAGTTTGGATCAATCGCAACTCTTTATGAGATAGGGCCCTGATGTTCCTTAAACCAATGCATTGAATGATTCATTTGTTTGTTTGCTTATCTTTGAAAATCAATTTCAATATCTAGGACTACCCGAGTGTGCATTCGTTCAACACCTTCTTCTACCCCAAGTTGATCAACTCTGGTTTCGCCAGCCTCCGTCGATGGACCAAGAAGGTGGACATCTTCACGAAAGACCTGCTTCTGGTTCCGGTCCATCTAGGAATGCATTGGTGTCTAGCCGTAAGTTTATCTTCGTTACGTAGGACTGTATGCAGGGATGCTTTTTTTGATAGATGTTTTAACATCAGGGACCCGTCTTCTATAGAGTCGCGATTAATCGTAACTTATTTGTAATTGATATCAATCACAACTATGTTTGTAAGGGAAAGGAGACTGTAAACCTGAGATTGATATTAAGAGGACTTGCGATTGATAAGACGGGGCCCGGGGGGTGTTTCACAAAGATCCTAAGTTGAACTTATCTCTGAGTTGGACTTAACAATTATGGAAAGCCATTAGCATCCTTGAAAATATTTTGTAAAAGTTATTTTAAAAGGCATAAAATGTTGATTCAAATCATTCCTATTTTCTATTTTCATGGGAGATTTCATGTTCTTGATGTGGAATTTATGAAAAGTCTAAAATACTTGAATTTTTGATTTTCAATATATTTCAAAATAAGGCTACAAATGGCTCTCCATAATACTTCAGTCCAACTTAAGAGTTAAGTTCGACTTCAAATCTTTGTGAAACATCCCCAGGTGTTTCTTTCTTGAGAAATGTATAGCCCATGACTCATTATTTTTTAATGCTTAAAACCTTTTATTCAGTTTTAGCTACAATATTTCACTCAAGGTTTTAGCCAAAATATTGATAGTTATTTTTCATATTTAGAGTACTAGTTGTGCCACATGGGTTTGAGTTTATACATCAACAACACAGATGAAATGCATCCATCACATTCTTGTATTAAGACAAATCCCAATCTATGTTTAGGGTTATCTTATACCTTCATCTTAATGTAAATGGTACATATTTCAATAATATGTAATGTATATAGCTGCACTGCTACGTCTTAGGTTTCGTTCCTGTGTGTGGTGTTTTAATTTCCCCTTAATAGTATTTATCTTGTTCACTTTTCAATTTTCATAGGTCGTGGACTTCAGGAATAAAACCATAGTATTCTATGACTCTATGGGAACCCACAATCAGCAGTGTTTAGACGCACTCAGGTGAGTTGTGTTGCTGTAAATAATCAATTAATTTATAGGCATTGTTTAACAATGTTTCAGTTTTACAAATATGAGATGTATGGCCCTACGTGTTATCAATGTCTGTGATATGGTGTAATATTGAAGCCCTAAATAAAATTGCGCTTCAAAATAATCATGAAGTGCCTCAAAAAGTAAAAAAAATTGTGTAAACGGTTTTACCATACTCATTTTCCCCAATAGACTGTAGTGTTATAAAATCTGTTGCGAAAACGGTTTTTAAAATTTTGATTTCCAATCATAAATATCTTGATAATCAGACAGGCGATCGGGTTGTAAAAGTCATGGGGTTCCTGACTGACCTAAAGGTTTATAATTATGATTGCAGCATGAGGTAAATCCAGGATTTCTTTAGAATCTGAGGCAAGGATACTGGGGAGAGGTGAAAAATAATTTGTGAGGGTTATCATTGTTATTATGCAAGTGTGGAAGAACATCAGAGGAAAAATGTTCCCTGAAAAGCATGGCTCTTCAAATGCCTTCATATTCTGAATTTGACATGTAACAGCTTTAAAATGAGGACCACATTTTTATGCCACATGTTTGTGTAGTCCCATATAAATCTTTCTGTGTACAGTACTTGTTACTTTTACCAAGATTGGCCCAAATTTCTTATCATTTTGATGATTCCGGAACACCGCGGAAGCTGACCGCTGGAGGCATTTGAAATCCTGAACGCTCGCTGTATTTTGCCAGTTTAGTTATCGATCCCAGAAATAGGGGATTCTGGAATGTACTATACCACGCCAAAAGGACATTTTCTCCCACTCTCAAATTTATAGTGCTCTGTACAATCGTAATGCAAAAAATATACATCAGGGATATAATATTAGCTATTTATTATAAAATATACTTCCTTTATATATAATTTACACAAATTTATTTTCAATTACAGAGATTACCTTCTAGCCGAGTACGCGGATAAGAAGAAGCAGGAATACAGTCTGGAGGGATGGTCATATTACTCAGAAAAAGGCAACCCTCAGCAGCTTAATGGGTCGGATTGTGGGATGTTCTCCTGCAAGTATGCGGAATACATCTCCAGGGATGCCCCCCTTTCCTTCACACAGGTGAGATACTATGATGATGATGATCTGGGGAGTGTTTCACAAAGACTAAGATCAACTTTTTTTTCTCTTTTTTTTCTTCAAGTTTTCAAGTTGTTATTGTTCCACATTTCACAAAAAGTATAGACATACATATAAAATACAAAATTATACAATACATGTAGTATAAATGAGCATGTCTCAATGATTCTCAATTTATAAAATAGATTAAGTATTTATTATTTATTTATTTATTTATTATTTATTTGAACATATTTCATCAGGATAAAGGTGTTCCTGGGAAAAAAGTATTGTAGAAGAAAAACTGTAGTTTAGAGGAGAGATTTTAAAACACAATGGCACGAGGAAATTTGTTCACAAAAAAAATGCATTAGCACCAATACCCAGGTTAAACTGCGTAGTCAAAATGTGTATCAATAAATGTACATTATATATATATTTGTGACAATGATTTGTACGTCTCTTGAGAGACCAATGCCAGTAAATGACGAGAGTAAACAGTGGCATGAACAGCCTGTCATAGTTAAGTCCAACTTAAAGTTGATCTTGGTCTTTGCGAAACACTCCCCTGATCTGGTTTAGTTCGTAGAGTGTCAGGGTGTGCTAGTTTATTCACTCCATTTTTCACTCAAAGAGGTCGAGGGTTTCAAAGCCCACCTTGGCGCCAGGCTTCTTTCGCAAGTCATTAATTCTAATTTACCAGTAAGAATGAAGTGTAGAAAATGATTTTGTGGCAGGAAGGAATTCCTTGAATGCTTGAGCAATACAGTTAACAACTAAATTATTCATATAGTCAGGTCAATATACGGTAAAAAACACCCCAACCCCAAACAAATTGCAACAAAAGGTTTTTCAACGGTTTCTAGTAGTATTTGACCTCAGGAATAACATACTAAAAGTAGACCAAAATCGAAGGTTCAAAAAGCTGTTATTTTCAAGATGGCATCCAAGATGGCCGCCGATACCTAAACATGGCCA
>JAVYIG010018688.1:0-17157 GCA_035222895.1 Strongylocentrotus droebachiensis | reverse complement strand
GATTAAGGCACACTGCATACAGTTATTATTTCCTTCGTATTTGAAACTCCTTTTCGTATACAAATTGGGAGTTTTTTTTCTTTTAGGAATAATATGCACACAATCGGTAGTTGTATAGTTGAGAACACCATTTTTGTTTGAGAAAGACAATCATATAGAAACTTGGCTGTATTTTTTTTCAAACTTATTTTTTTAATTTTGCCCTGTCAATAATTATCATTAGCGAGCTTTAGATTTTCGACACCGAACGACCTCTAATACGAGTGACGTCATTTTGAGTAACTGCGCATGCGCCACCTGCTTCTAGCTCGTCGTCTGTGAAATGATACAATGGTGACTGTGTGGGTGGAAGGCTTCAGAACGGCTTAGGGAAACCTTGTAAAAACATCCATAAATGATGTCTACCTTAGGCCCGTAAAACAATTACCTCCTTAATGACCAATTCCGGTAATGATATTCATAATGTCACACCAGCTGGGCCGAATCTAAATAAGAAAGGACTTTTCATTACAATGTGTTATAAATGGCAGAACATTTTTTAAATGCCACAATTCATCATCTAGCCTCTAGGCCATGGGAATTAGGCACCTGCTTGAGCAATAAAGGTGATCCAAACATGTTTTCATTTTTTTGGCAGCCCCCCCCCCCCCCCGTAAAAAAAAGTGTGTATGATTACGTTTTAACTTCCCAAGATTAATAAAGCCGCATTTCTCTATTTCTTAAAAACCATCTCATCATATATCAAATTTCGAAGTATGCAATAATGTTCGTAGTTCCGAAAATTAGATAAACAATCTTTTGGAGTTTTGATTTTGTGTTGTTGTTCATTAATGCCATTGCGAAGCCGCGAAAATATTAACCATATTTAATTGTGAACCTTCAAAATATTTAACCATTTTGTTAAAGAAATCATCGAATGGATGGACGACCTTTCCAATATTACCACCCCCCCCCCCCTTCCTATACAGAGAAGTGCACACTCTTAGCTTTATACTTGAAGAAGTTAGGAAGCTCAGGACGGCCTTGGTGCTTAGTAGACGGTTATATTAGTCGTTTGTGATGTTTCCCTGTTAATGCAAAGGTGAGGTTTGTACTCAGACAGCATGAGTGTCTTGACACCTCTAATACTTGGCATTTGAAGAGGGATTTAAAGGACCATTTCCGTGCCCCCTAAACTCGTGTAGTTAATCTTCGGTCCAAGAACATTCGTACTTGTCCTACATGCCCCTAGCATTCGTATCTTAAAGATGACGTATACTTTTGGCTAGGGGATATCACCATCCCTCAGCACTCCCCCCCCCCCCCCTCCCCCCTCTCTCTCTCTGTCTCTCTCTCTTTTCCCCTCATGCACACACCCGTTTTCTGCCACTGTCATTCTATCTACACAGTTCAAATTTTAGTGAACATGTTGTTTAAAAGTTTAAACAACTTTGGATTAACGGGTGACCTGATCTAAGAGTTGTTTAAAATGTTAAGCAACTCGAGTTGTTTAAAGTTTAAACACTTAGTTGATCAACATTTTTAACAACTTGTTTTAAAATCACAATTTAAACAACCGGTGTTGTTTAAAGACGGTTGTTTAAAACGGAGCTGTTGTTCAGTGGGGGTTGTTTACACCAACTGGGTTGTTTAAAGAAAGTTGTTTAAAACGGAGCTGTTGTTCAGTGGGGGTTGTTTAACACCAACTGGGTTGTTTAAAGAAAGTTGTTTAAAAAGGAGCTGTTGTTTAGTGGGGGTTGTTTACACCAACTGGGTTGTTTAAAAAGGAGCTGTTGTTAATTAAATATAATAATAATAATAATATTGGATTCTTATATAGCGGACGTATCGACCTTGCAAGGTCCTCAAGGCGCTTCAACATTACCGGGCTATGCTAGGCTGCCAAAGGACATTAGTGCCGCGGCGGGACTCGAACCATGGACCTTGTGATCGACAGTCCGGCGACATTTCCACTCATCCACGACACCTCTACAGCTTGGTCGGCCATGATGTGAAACAAAACTTTTAGCCAACGCTCACTTTACTGGCACGTGACACATGACGTCATATGTAAACAACACTGTCTAAAAGCTTTCGTATAGTAAATATAGCAGTCATTAAATTTTAAACAGCGAATGTTTAACAAAATTACTTTCGTTTCGAGCAACATTGTTTACAATTTGTTCAACTGTTGTTTAAGATAGTGTACAACTGTAAGTGAACATCACTTTTTTAAGCAGCGTTTTTACTGTGTATGTCTCTCCCAGTCTCGCTTTCTCACTCTTTTTGTATCTCTCTTGTTTATTTCCTTTTGTTTTTCGTTGTTATTTTTGTTACTTACTTTACTTTACTTTAATACACGATGTTGTAGGTCTAAGCCTTGTTCATCGATCCAGGATTCTTCAATGGTTATTGCTATTTGTGCCGGTTTCGGTTTCAGTTTTGTGGTGATAAAAATCAATGTTTTGGGAAAGTGTTTTATGATAATTAGGGTGAAACACGTTTTATTCGCTGTTCAAATCACAATAATAGTGCGTTTGTTTTGATTAGTTTTTTTGTGTGTATGGCTGGAATGATAATCTTATTTCCAAATCATTAAACGGAAAAGACACGCTCCTACTCCCTCCCTCTCGCCCAACCAATAACTGTTTTTTTTTTGGCATCTTCTTTCTTTTAATGTGCGTCAGTGGTTGGAAAAACAAACAACAAATTGGAGTATTTTACTCTACTCCCCCAAGGTTCACAAGTTCAATCCAAATATCGGTGTGATTAGTAAGATGGGATATTAACTTATTTCAATGTAATCACAAAATGACGGATCCCATTGGGACACGAAAGACGCACAAAAGATGCTTGCCCTCCCCATTCCGACAAAATAACAATTTTTTTTTAACGATTTGTATAGGAATTTATTTTTTGTTTTGCGTGAGTGGTTGGGAAAACAACAATAGCTTTGGGTGTTTAAATGAAAGCGAATGTTCAATCTAAACTTCAGCTTTGAACGATACACTTATTTAAAGAAAATTAATCACCTACTTGCGGATCAAATGGGGTCAGATGCGTATCCCGGGGTGTACCCATCCCCTTCTATCATTTAGCCAACTCCCACACATAAGACATGTTTTGCCGGTGCCCCCGATATTTACACCAACCAAGCTAGCATGTTGACGGTTTCAACACCCCCTCTTTAATTTGACACACTTCATAGCATGCGTCTGTTTAGGTCGCTGTCGCCTCTTCGATCTATTTCAAAGCCTTCAAGTTCTCAACTTTTCTGTCAATATTTCGTTTGCGCAAGGGCATACCAGTGGGGTTTCCCAGAATAAAACCATTGATTGAACTGCAATGCATTTGACTGTAGGCATTTTTATCCCTCACGTAAAGAAATGAAGAAAATCAAATTTAGATTTGTCGCCAAAGTTAAGGCTTCAATATATGATTTGTTTAAATTGTTGGTAGAAAGTGAACTAGCACCTGATTTAATTCACTAACTTTGTTTCAAAATATCAAACTACGAGATATCATAATTATAATACGACATGTTTTGACTGTAACCTTCTTCGTGTGTGTATGTGTGTTTGTGTGTGGTGGTAAAATTTGTTCCGGAAATATTATTTAAGTCCAGAATCTTGCCGGCGTTATTATTTCGCGATCGCTCGCGTCCTTTTTCTTTCGGTAAGGGGGTCGCATTGCGTAGTTGGAGATTGTTACAATGAAATCGGCGAGATTCTGGACTAGAATTATTTATCTAGCTTTCACTTTAACTCACGGTAGGTATAAGCAAACTATTGCGAAGTCAAATGTGTGACATCGTTATCCTGACAGTGAGCATGTTAAAAAATGACACAGCTGTCTGTGGCATGGAGCAAATAGGTGGCTTATATCAAATATCCAAAATCATACTTTAAACAAGTCTAATCATCTCTTTTTTACGACCTCATCCGAAAGTCCTCTTCATCGCTGTCCCCGTGCTATGCTTAAATCTGCTGTTCAATTAGCTTAAAGGTAAAGACCAGTATTGGCAACGCCCCAATTTCAAAAAATGAAATGGAAGCTCTCATTACCAATCATGTGAAAGAATATGTTTTGACTAATACATGATGATAAAAAATTTGCCGGGAAACTGCCTACTAATTCATATATTTGGTAAATTTATCTCTCTCATGGTCTGGTGAGAGAGATAGGGTAGTCCCATATACATCTTTCTGTGTATAGTGCTTGTAACTTTACGAAGAATGGGCCAAATTTCTTATCATTTTGATGATTCCAGAACCTTGCAGATGCTAGATGCTAGATGATCAACCTTTTCTGATCGATTCCACAACGTTTCTTTCACAATGCAATCGCATGACCATTACTGGTCTTTACCTTTAAGAGCACTCGTGTAGATTATTCTCATAACGGTGGTCGACCTGGTAGAATTTATTCTGCACCTATGTAATGAAACCGGTGTCCTTAGAGGCAACACATACTTTACCAATTCAATACGTACCAGCTCGCCCCACAAGGGAGGCATAAAAAAAGGACATGATCACTATTTGATTTGCGAAGATCCTGAAATGAGTTGCCACAATTGTTGCGCTACCTCTTACCTCCCCCAACAAATATTTTATTTTGCTTGTTAGAGATTTTTCATGAATTTTCCCTTCCTATAAAAATGTTACGAACCTTTTTTTCCCTTCTTTCTTCTGGGTTTTGCTTGTCAACAATTCTGGAGACCTGTAATATGCACCCAAAGATATTCGCCTAGCCAACAATACAATACAAATAAGAATATTCTAAAGAGAAACATTTTTTTCCTTCTAGTCAAACACTTTCGCTTCCTCGCTCTCTTAATTTAACATCAACATACATGTGTTGCTTGTCATAGGTTTCTTATCAGTTTGGGAGACCTATAACAACTTTAGAAAGAAAGGGGAAAATACATTATATTACCGAAATGGAACCTCGAAAAAATCTTAATGCTAGTGATAATGACGTCGTAGAGGGGTGTGATATTTGTCATACACATACAAGTTATACAATTTGGAACGCAAATGGGACTTCTTCATAGCATTTTAGCTGGTTTGATCATTATGATTGCTTCGAAATTTTGAGCTAACATACAAACTTCGGTCAAGTACAAAAGGGCGACGAATTTGCTAGAATTAGTTTTGAATGTCGAAGTATAATCTCGCGCCTGTAAGCCAAGAAGTGCTTACATGGAATTAAGTGCATGTAGAACACGTTTTCAAATTAATTAAATAGTCAGGTTTCAAGTGTGCCTGCCACATTGCACGCGCCAACGAGGGGAGTGCATTCTAAGATTAAATTTCGGAAATGCATTTTCTAAATTACGTATAATGTGTGCATACTAATGTTGCTCATGAGAGTAACGTGGTAAAGGGACCGAATGATGCCACAGGCCGGTACAAACTCTCTTTGGGGGGAGGAGGAGGAGGGGGGGGGGGGGGGGAGGGAGGAGGGAGGGAAGGGAGATATCCACCAGGCATCTTGAAGAGAATCTTATATCAGGTCCTGATCTGCCGGCCCTATGTTGCCACGGTGTTGTCACTCCTAAATTGCTTGTGAAAAATAAAAAGGAGAGAATAAATGTATGTTTTTTTCTCACTCAAAAAATATATGATGAAACCCTTGATGGGGATTCCTCACGCTTTAGGGAACCTGTTTCATCACTACAAAAATGGTACATTTTTGTGTGTTACGGAGGGGGGGGGGGGGCTCAGTCGACCCTAGCTTTTAAGGACCTCTGCTGTACCTACAATATCGGTGTGGCATCTGTGTTCTGAAAAAATTGGACAATATACGCGCTAGTACGTTACGCATCATGCTTTTAACGAGTCCGTGAGTTATTAAACTTCAACCCAAGGTGAGCAAATAGACACGTGATTAAAGTACCGACTCGGGGTGGGCACTTCTCGTCCTCATTCATAATTTATCCTCCCGATTTGCGCTATTTGCACATGTCACTGTAATATATTTTGTTTGTTCACTAGTGGTACTGTAATGGCAAACGAATGACAATGTAATTGTGAAGAACAAGGTTGCACGATGCGTATAATTGTTTGTGATGAATACAAGAATGAAGGTATTCATTTCTGCAGGAGTGGTTCTGTAATAAATAATTTAGGGAAGTGGAAGGGCGAATTTGAAGGAGTGAAGACGGGGGTGTATTCATTTTCTTCATTAGCCTCGCGATTTCTTCTTGTTCTGGAGGGAGGTGTAGGCCCTGAGAAAAAAATATACAGCTACAACTGCTGCAGAATTTCAGTTTGGAGACTTTAGTTTCAAGAAAGGGACTGAAATTGGTAAAGTAGTACGTAAAACTATATTGATATAGCTGACAACACCAATATCCTGAAGGCATGATTTGAATTGGAAAGTGTAAAATGGTATCGAATACGCAAGTTCAGCAAAAGGGCACTTGTTTCTCACTTTGTTACCGCATTGTCAGTGCCGATCCATGTCAAGTTACAGATATTCTTTCAGAATATACTTAAACGTAATTAGTAGGCCTACTTTCAGAAAATGCTTAAGACGTGTCTCGAATGGGGTAGTATAAGTACATATCACCTCTTTTCAGATAGCTGGATTGAAATATATATATATCATAAAATATGATTGATTGTATGTTAATGATCTTGACTTCTGAAGATTTAGTTCCACTACATAATAACGATAAATATATATATATATATAGAGAGAGAGAGAGAGAGAGAGAGAGAGAGAGGGAGAGAATTATTATTCCAAGTCGTCCATTATGATCAAACGTTGCTGCATCTTTGTTTGTGTTATGTTATTTTGTTATCAACTATACATAAATATGATTAATGTAAATTTAATAAATAATTTGGTTCAATTAATCATTAAGTCTACCTGAATGTACTCCTGAAGGTATCATAGATATGTATGCTGACGATACGACACTTACCGTCAGTGCAAATGATGCAACTGTTGTGGAAGAAAAATTAACTGTTGCATTAAACAGAGTCATGGCATGGATTAAGGAAAATCGTCTTGTTCTTTACACTGAAAAAACTTGTGTCATGTTAATAGGCTCTCCTGCTAATCTCAAGAAAATTGAATCTTTTACCATTTCATTAAACGGCAATGTGATCAAAAGAGTTCAATTCACCAAATGCTTAGGACTTTTGATAGATGAAGAATTGAAATGGTCTAAACAAATCGAAAACGTAAGTAAACTGACCCAGAAAAACATTAGCATGATAAAGAGAGCAAAGAGTTGTTTGCCTCAAAAATCCTTAAAGTTACTTTATAACAGTCTAGTGTTGCCACGATTAGATTACTGCTCTGTTGTATGGTCGAACAGATTTCATTCTCATACAACTAAGCTGCAAAAAAATCAAAAGAGGGCCGCAAGAATAATATTGAACAAGACATATGACACACCGTCGGCGGATTTGTTCACAAGTCTTAAATGGATGACACTAGACAAGCGGTTTGAGCCAAGTCGCGTTATGATGATATATAAATGCGTTCATAACTTAGCACCTTCTTACCTTTAGGTAGGCTTAATCAATCCTAATGATGTACATGAGCATCATACAAGGCAAATAGACAGTGGATGTATACGTGTGCCTAGATTTCACACTGATTGTTCTAAGTGTAGCCCAATTGTTTCTTCCATATGTGAATGGAATAAGCTAGATAATTCGTTGAGAACGGCTTCCTCTGTCAATTCATTTAAGAGATTGTTTAAACAAAGTTGTAATTTGTGAATGGCTCAGCCGAACATATACTACGTGCATGTTCTGTAATATTAACATGACTTATTCACATAATTTCGACTTAATTAATATTTTCCTATTGACATTACTGTTTACTAGGTTAATGATATATGTTTATTTTGCAAACGAGTATTATTTGTGTAACTGTTCTGTATAAATGTTATAAACGATGTAAATATGTTCATTCAGGGCCCCATGGAAGACCACTACTTGTTGGTGAATGGGCTACCCTGTCAAAAGATTAGAAATAAATAAATAAATAAAATCAAATGGATCGTTAATACAAAAACAACATACACAAACAAAATGCAGCGATATATTATCAACATGGACGGCGTAGAATAATCATTGTCTCTCTCTTTTACTCTCTCTATATATATTTCTTTGGATTAATTAAATGTATTGTTAATAACGAAACAACATTACATTAATCAAGGTCTCTCTCTTCTTTTCTCTCTACATATATTTGTTTGGATTAATTAAATGTATTGTCAATTTACGAAAAAACATTACACAAACAAAAACCAACAACTTTTTGTATCGTCATGGACAGCTTGGATTAATCATGGTTTCTCTCTTTCTCTCTCTCTCTCTCTCTCTCTCTATACATATATTTTCTTTTTGTTTTTGTTGTTGATTAATTACATAAATAACAAAACAACATTACACAAACAAAAATCAAGATGCAGCAATCTTTGATTATCATGGACGGCGTTGAATAATCATTGTCTCTCTCTTTCTCTTTCTATCTCTATGTATATATAAGATTGATTAAATGTATTGTTAATAACAAAAGAACATTACGCGAAAAAAAAATGCAACAATCTTTTATTACCATGGACGGAGTGGAATAATCATGGTCTCTCTCTATTATATATATGCATGTGTGAATAGCAGGGCATGATGGAGGAAGAATTTCTAATCGACTATATCGATATCAGGATGGGTGTTTTTTTCAGATGAATCTAAATAATCAGAAAGCCGGGAGCACTTGAAGGCTTGTATATACTGTGATGAATGTATTCTTACGTTTCAATTTGGCAGATTGTCGCCAAGTGGAACAAGTTTATATACAAAGGAAGAGTTTTATTCCAAAAGGAATTAAATCCAGTTTGAGCGTTTTTGAGTGAATCAATTGTTTTCTCTTACCACTTTCCCTCGCCAGTAATCACTTTATATTTGCATGTATGATATGTTCATTTGGTTACATTCTTTTGATTATCTTTACGAAAGCAAGCAATTGATTTTATTTTTAAATATGTTAGTAATTCTAATGTTTGTGGAAAAATTCCCTTTTGATATAAAACTGCAGTCGCCCTTTTCTAATGGCACGTACAAACAACTTTGACAATTCAAATTCAATGCAAAAGACGTTACAATTGTATTAAGAACTTTTTGTAATCATCTTTTAATGGTTGATCGTTTATCTTTCTTTTTTTAAATGGTAAAAAAATCGACTTCCCTCTAAAAAAAAAAAAACGCTTTCGGATGTACCATTCCACAAAAAACTTTGACAATTGAAATTCAATGCAAAAGACGTTACAATTGTATGAAAAACTTTTTGTAATCATCTTTTAATGGTTGATCGTTTATCTTTCTTTTTTTTAAATGGTAAAAAAATCGACTTCCCTCTAAAAAAAAAAACGCTTTCGGATGTACCATTCCACAAAAAAAAAAAAAAAAAAAAAATGATGTTAACAAATCTACAAAGATCGTAAAACATACTTTATGGGAATGTGGGTCAAAAAAGAGTAGAAAAAAAACTCTTAATCGCCATAAATTTTAATCCCCTTTGATATAAAAGAGTGTGAATCTAATTCCCTTTGGATTAAAAAATAAATTTGAAAGGGAGTTTTCTTTTCAAATTTCAACATAGAGCATTTTAAATCGAATATTCAGATCCACATATTCATCTTTAACCAAAAATATATCAATTTTGGATTTACCGCCTTTTGGATTTAAGCCTTGATTCATGGGTAAGGTCACTTTTCATTTCCGTTCTATTCAGAGCTCACCTACACCCTAAGGTTGAATCTAAAGGGGATGAGTGGGACACGTTTGCATAATTGAAAAGGTCCGTACTAGCTCCCTTTGGTACAACAAGGGAATACCTTAGTAACGCCGATATAAAAAGGGCCGTTCACACATGACGTAAGGTTTGGTACACTTCACAGAGCTCAGTGAATAAGTGCCAGTCTTGTGAGTAGTCGCAGTTGCCATTCATTTCACATGTATAAAACAAAAAAGCGGCGGCTTCGTTACTGCCGCTTACCGCGCCATATATAAACAAGCCTCACGCCTCAGTCACGCCTTTGCGTATTTGGCTTGCGTATCGCTGCGTATTTATGGCAAGCCGTTTTTAACATTTATTCCTATTTCTTGTTATCAAGAAATGAATTCTTGATATCAAGAATTACCATTGCTTTACAACAACAAAATGTTAAAACGGCTTGCCATACATATGCAGCAATACGCAATCCAAATACGCAAAGGTGTGACTGAGGTATAAAACCGACACCATACAGTCCCTAACCCGACCGATTATTGGCAGCTGACTCAAAGTATATTTCCTTCAGCCTTTTATCGGTCTAGTGTTGATCTCGTTGTTGTGCCAGGGGTAGAAGTATTCAAAGAAAACACCGGCGACAAGTTATTGGAAGATATGTATCGCCTAGCTAATTGGAAAACCATCTCTTTTAGGGTATGTTTATGCTCAATTTTTTCTGGCCAGAATCAGACATCTGTTACGCGTTTGGTTCAAAACAAGGTTGCGTCCTTTCTCATTTTTGTAGAATCACCGAAAAACGGCGATCACGATCGCCGATCGTAAACTCACAAAAAGGTGCGTTTACAATCGGCGATTCTGGGAAGCATAAACGCACACTCACTTGTAAACGCGTTTAAATGGGGTCAACGCACTGACCTCTAGTGGGTCTACGTAGCATGCGCAGTGCAGGTTTGCGAATCCAGCTACAAGGCCACCCATTCAGATTTGCCTCGAGTAGCCAGAGAAGTGAGCATACGTAGTACACCATGGAACTGCGATTACTATGAGCGTTTACGATGAGCGTTTCAGATCGCTCATTCTACCTTCAAAATCAAGCATAAACGCACCCTTTGTCACCCCAGATCTGGGGGGTGTTTCACAAAGATTCTTAGTCGAACTTAGCTCTAAGTTGAGCTTAAAAGTTATGGAGAGCCATTTGTAGCCTTAAAATAAAATATATTCAAAAGCGAAAAATCAAGTATTTTAGACTTTCCATAAATTCCACATCAAGAACATGAAATCTCCCATGATAATAGAAAATACGAATGATTTGAATCAACATTTTATGCCTTTTAAAATAACTTTTACAAAATATTTTCAAGGATGCTAATGGCTTTTCATAACTTTTAAGTCCAACTTAAGATAAGTTCGACTTAGGATCTTTGTGAAACACCCCCCTGGAAACGCTTTTCAAGTCATCGAAGCGGTAATAGCATTCCATACGTCTCCAAACGCTGTCTGTATAAGGATGTTCTGTTACGTTCAGGACAATTAAATCGCACATGGCTATACGGGCGGGGAAAACACCAGTGTTCTGTGTTGGATGTGGGAAGCATTTCTATATGAACACGATCTCAAAGTCTTTCGAAAAAACCTCAGGAAAATCGATTAGCCCTGTCCATAACCCACTAAAATGTGTGAACTGAACAACTATCTATTACATGTATAACGGAATCCGATTTTATTTTTGTGAGAGGTAGAAAAGGATATTTTAAATGCCCTTGAGTTGACATTTCACAATGTTGCTATAGTTTTGATCTTACTTTCATAATTGAACATTTCGTTTAAATAATGTGTACGAGCATCCACTGCATATTTCTAGGGACGTGTATGGTGTTGATAAAGTGGCAGGCGAAGGAATTTTTCTCCCCCAAGGCGTTTACACTATCCCTGCATTTTCCTAATGCATTTTGTATGAAGGTTACGCGATAAAGCATTATCACGGTAACCGTAGAGTGTGGACAAAGTAATGAGTCTGCGGAGGCCTATTATTCATGAATTATTTGTAGTTGTTATTGGCAATTGAATATTCCTAGGCATTTTCTTTGCAGTATTTTTTTTTACTAGAAATTTACTAAAGAGGAATGTAATTTCTATAGAAAAAGATCAATCTGACCTTGGATTTAATTCATCTGTCACATCTCATTTGCTATTTACTCCAGTTAGACCCTCCAATTAAACAATGTATTGTCTCACTGTTACTTATGTTTTGTTTTTGTTCTGTTTATTTTTTTCTGTGATAAACTACGGGTACTGCAGATAACGGTTATATCTTTAAAATTATTTTCACATTTTCAATGAATTTTTCTGGGATATTTAAGCCATGTCCTTTCTTAAAGGTTCTGTTATCGCCAGTAAGAGCAGGATGGTTCAAAAATCATACCTGTTCTCTGTTGCAAATTTTGTTTCGATAACGGAGGACATGTATTGTCCTCAATAAAGGGCTTGTTTTTTAATTGTTTCATATCTTGAGTAGATAGCGAGGAATTATACTGTTTTGGATACCGGGTGAGAAGAACAATTTATAACATGATGACGTAGATCCTAATCAAATGATTGGTTGAAAGCGTACACGTGACCAGGCATTTATTTTGCCTAACACTTAATTTGAATAAGGGCCGGTCATTATCCCATTCTAATGGCCGGTCATTATCCAAATCATGTTATAAAACATCATTTTATAAAACAAATAATACACATCATTTTGTTCGGGCATTATTAAAGTTACACACACTCGGTACCTTCAAAACAGTCCATACACCCTAGGCTACCGCCTCGGGCGTGTTATAGACTGTTTCAAAGGTATCTTGTGTGGGTAATTCTTACTAATGCCCTCACTGCTGTGTATTATTTGTATACTAAACCATCTTAATATAATAATAATGCCATCACTGTTTTATGGGTGTAGTGGGAGATAACAATATATAAGACTTCCTGTATGAAATCCATTGGCTTCTCTTATATCAAAATTGTGTGTTCATCATTATTTATCTTCTTTCTTTCCTTATCGTTTGTTTTACAGCTATGGTCTTCTCTCATGGCAATCTATTGGATACTGCATTGACCTTTCGATGTAGAGACCACCGATCGTCTGCGTGAATTGCAGAGGCATGGCTACTACGCAGATAATCGAGCACGTAATCTATATAACAATGAATGAAAGTGCAGTTACAGAACTCGTACCACCTATGGCGAATACCTCATCAAATACGACAACTGCTGCACCGACGCATGAGGCTCATCTGGACGTTTGGGTGGTCGTGCTCGAATTCATTCTCGGTATCATCGGCATCGTAGGAAACTCTCTCGTTTGCTTCATCATATGGAAGGCCAAGTTCCTTCACAATTTAACTAACTACCTCATCCTGAGTCTAGCCTTCGCTGATCTCGTTGCGAGCCTGAGTTTAGTGTGTAACGTGTTCGTGTTAGAAGCTCAACTAGGTGTGACACCAGCGAACAGAATAGCGGCTGAACTCTACTGTAGACTCTACTCCAGTCGTTTCCTTTTCTGGACCAGCGTCACAGCTTCGGTCTTCAATTTGGTGTGCGTGACTTACGAGCGATTCTTTGCCATTGTGTTCCCCCTCCACTATCCGCTTTATTTTAATGAGAGAAAGGTTGTGATGCTCGTTACCGGGACATGGATGTTTGCTCTTTTACAAGAAGTATTCGCGTTTTTCGTGAACTATTACGACAAAGACACCAAGGAGTGTGGCTACGGCTATCCGACAGAAGCTGGAGGTATATTCGTCGGAGTGCTTGTTTTTCTTCTCTCGTACTTTCTCCCGCTCGTGGTCATGATATGGGCGTACTACAAGATCATGCACAATTTGAAACGCGGCGCGCACCATTCGCACGCGGGAGGCGGTATCAATAACCGCGGTGATCCCGCTATTTTGCGCGCGCGTCGCAAAGTAGTCTACGTACTTTTCACTGTAGTAATCGCCTTTGTCGTGTTATGGACTCCAAACCAGCTAGTTTATCTCTTCGAAAACTTTGGAATTATTATCGTCTCGACAGATCACACTCTTTACAAAGTTTTTCGTCTCATGGCTTTCTCGAACTCTGTCATAAATCCTATTATCTACGCGTTTAAATACAAGCAATTTCGAAAGGGGTTTCGGGTCGCTGTTATGTGTCTTTGTACATCCAACCACATTCATGATGGACAAACAGCGACAACAGAACTGTCCAATTCATGACGTATGCGAAGATTTCTAAGGAAGACAAAATGAGCTGCAGTCTATCACGAGATGGGCAATTCCACATTGGGAGAAACGCAACAAATCTCTCAAAATGTGAACACATGAAATCTATGAAACAATATGTCTACACAATTGGGAAGAGGTCATGATCTTCAAGAACTTTAATTACTGAAATGTATGGAAATTTGGAAACCAAATATACTCTATTTTTCGTTCATCTTTTTTAACGATATTCATTTGACGTTTGAGACAAAAACGTTCATCACTGACAGTTGTTGACGATTTATCAAAGACTTCATGGACTCACATGTTTGTAAAAATGAAAAACAAAATATGCCGTAAATCTCATATCAACATCTTTGTTACCGTCACTTTTTTGATCAGTGGAATGTAAAGCTTCTGGCATAGGGTATACACAGTCATGTTCGCTCTCCGACCAAGTGAAATGAACCATCTTCGTCTTCGGTAGATTCAATTTATTTATTTAAACAACAAGATCTCTGAATGTACTACTTATTGTTAGACAGTATTGATTTTTATTATATTTGCTTTAATGTTGATATGTGATTAATTAAGAAGATGAATACTACTGAAAGAACAAATTGGAAAACGCTGTGTTTTAAAGCCTTTTAACATCTACAAGTTTCCTGTCTCTGTTTTATGCTGTATTCTTTATTTCCAATGACTGCATGTTTTTATTGTGTTTCTCCACCATTTAGATATTCAGGTATGTAACAATTTCTTTAGAGGTTTGGTTCTCATGGTTTCATACCCCGCGCCTTTTGAAGAACTTGGTACACGATATCCGTGCCCCATTCAGTTATCCCTCACACGCTTTGAACTGAAAGATCATTCGGAATCATCATCCGACGTTACAGCCTAGTCAAATTCCACTGCTGTTATAGCCTAGCTGCCCCACAAAGAAAGCAAAAACAAAAACAAAAACTAATTGATGAAATAAATTTGAATTCCTTACTTTTGTGTCTTGGTCCTATCATTTTGTTATAGTGTTATTTAAACAGGGATGCCTCTGCAGTCAATAAACTGCTACTCCTGATGGCTCTACACAATAAAAAAACAACGTATATCAAAGTATAACAGACTTAGTTAGTACTCTTCCGATGCTATTTGAAAGAAAACGTCCCTTAAAATGTTCACTGTTTATTCATCTTGGTTCTGAGAAAACATCGTAAAAACATATTGCACTTAAATATACGGTCGATTTCGGGTGGGTGGGGGCCATCGTCTTACTTTCCCTCCCGTTCCCTCTTGCCTCTCCGATGCTTTGTGCGTGTATCAGGGCGAGGAGATGACCTTGTATGACCCAGTAGCTACAATATGCAAATCAATGATTCTAAAGTAGCCTTTGTTGTTTATCAACACATATGAAAGGACTATTCTCAGATAAAATTGCATTGCTATCAAATTGTGATTACTGTGATAAAAGGAAATAATTCAATCAATGATGAATAGGCTCTCTGCTGAGTAAAATACTGTATGATCTCAAATGCAATTGTATTTCAATTAAGCTTCAAATATTACTGCTGTGAAATTGTTATCCTTCAATGCTGAATAAATTCGATAACAAGATTAGGGGATGTTTCACATCTCAATTCCGTTTGTACTGAAATCGAATAAAGGCAGGGTATTTTACCGATATCGTTTAATTGTTGAAATGTATTTTCATTTGTGCGGTCTTTGGGCGAAGGCGTACATAGAGCAATTTCCGGTTCCTCTACCTAAGCATCATCACACGCATGTCATGCAGTTGGTGATGCATTGTGGGACATGGCCGTCGGAACATCAGGACATTATGAGCAGCGTAGATGGCAGTATATATATATATATATATATACGCAAAGCTGACATTGTTAAAGTAGAATAGCCTGCCTTTACGATTACAAAATTAATTAGTGATTGGGTGGAAATATTGTTATCATAAATCATAATATATCATAATTTCATGAAAAAATGAACGGTTATGGAAATATTTTTTTCTTCTCCATCCAATCATTTTGTGGGCCGCACTTCTTTTCTTATTTCTTTAGGCGATAATCCGAATATGTAATGAGATAGTGATAAATCTTTTCAAAGTGTTGTCGCTGCTGTAGCAATAAACTGATAAGGAAAGGCGATATGAAAAAGCACTGTTTCAAGTAAATAACACCGACAGAATAGCTCTGTGTCCATTATATTATATTTCTAGAATTACGACCTGTAGCGTAACATATACAAATGCTTTATGGATAAAATGATTAGATTGATTGGTTTCTACTGTGAAACCAAAGAATGATTTGGCACTTTGACCGAAATGTGAAATAAAATACGTAAGCCGTATGCAGTTAATTCTTGTTAGAAGCCAGATGCCGATATAAGGTGGAGATATGTAGGCTAATTATCTGTTAGAGATTCTACAAAAGAGAATTCGCAAATAAAAAGTTTAGCTCAAATTTAAAGCATTCTTATATTTCATTTTTACGAAGGTCAAATCGTTATGTCGTGTATAGGCAAGAATAATTGCAAATAGATTCATGTGAACTTACTGAACTTTTCATTTGAATTGTTTTACTTGGAAACACTGACACCTACCTGCTAGGTATAAATGCGCTTTAAGAAATTAATAGTATATTGTTTTTGTCCGAGACGAAACCCTAAACACTATAAGGCTCGTTCAGATATTACCCGGTAAACCGCCACAAAATAAAAATGCGTCGCGGTCTTTTGTTATCATGTAAATTAATTGCAACTGCGCGCAACAAATTTCCTTCTGCGTTGAGTTACATGTTATACGGCACAAAAGTGTGAAGCTTGTTCCACTTTACGTCATCATAAAAACCGCCGCGGTTTTACCGTGTCATATCTTAACGATAAAACTACCGCGGTTTGACCGTGTCATATATGAACGAGTGTTTAATGTTACTCTGTAGTTTGCTCTGGGATGAACTTGAAAATGCAACTGTTAAACTTTGATATATAGAGTGACTGTCGTTGTTTATATGGTTCTGCATTCATTATTGCGACAACACTATAATACTGTTGATTTATTGTTATTTTTAATCAATGTGAAGTTTGGTGACCATGGTTACACGACTTAGTGTGATATTGATTGTTGTTTTTTGCGTGTTTTGTTTTTGATCGAAAGCATTTATGTAAATATTTCAACTCTGAAGAGATAATG
>JAVYIG010018687.1:0-15000 GCA_035222895.1 Strongylocentrotus droebachiensis | reverse complement strand
CCTAACCCTAACCCTAACCCTAACCCTAACCCTAACCCTAACCCTAACCCTAACCCTAACCCTAACCCTAACCCTAACCCTAACCCTAACCCTAACCCTAACCCTAACCCTAACCCTAACCCTAACCCTAACCCTAACCCTAACCCTAACCCTAACCCTAACCCTAACCTAACCCTAACCCTAACCCTAACCCTAACCCTAACCCTAACCCTACCCTAACCCTAACCCTAACCCTAACCCTAACCCTAACCCTAACCCTAACCCTAACCCTAACCCTAACCCTAACCCTAACCCTAACCCTAACCCTAACCCTAACCCTAACCCTAACCCTAACCCTAACCCTAACCCTAACCCTAACCCTAACCCTAACCCTAACCCTAACCCTAACCCTAACCCTAACCCTAACCCTAACCCTAACCCTAACCCTAACCCTAACCCTAACCCTAACCCTAACCCTAACCCTAACCCTAACCCTAACCCTAACCCTAACCCTAACCCTAACCCTAACCCTAACCCTAACCCTAACCCTAACCCTAACCCTAACCCTAACCCTAACCCTAACCCTAACCCTAACCCTAACCCTAACCCTAACCCTAACCCTAACCCTAACCCTAACCCTAACCCTAACCCTAACCCTAACCCTAACCCTAACCCTAACCCTAACCCTAACCCTAACCCTAACCCTAACCCTAACCCTAACCCTAACCCTAACCCTAACCCTAACCCTAACCCTAACCCTAACCCTAACCCTAACCCTAACCCTAACCCTAACCCTAACCCTAACCCTAACCCTAACCCTAACCCTAACCCTAACCCTAACCCTAACCCTAACCCTAACCCTAACCCTAACCCTAACCCTAACCCTAACCCTAACCCTAACCCTAACCCTAACCCTAACCCTAACCCTAACCCTAACCCTAACCCTAACCCTAACCCTAACCCTAACCCTAACCCTAACCCTAACCCTAACCCTAACCCTAACCCTAACCCTAACCCTAACCCTAACCCTAACCCTAACCCTAACCCTAACCCTAACCCTAACCCTAACCCTAACCCTAACCCTAACCCTAACCTACCCTAACCCTAACCCTAACCCTAACCCTAACCCTAACCCTAACCCTAACCCTAACCCTAACCCTAACCCTAACCCTAACCCTAACCCTAACCCTAACCCTAACCCTAACCCTAACCCTAACCCTAACCCTAACCCTAACCCTAACCCTAACCCTAACCCTAACCCTAACCCTAACCCTAACCCTAACCCTAACCCTAACCCTAACCCTAACCCTAACCCTAACCCTAACCCTAACCCTAACCCTAACCCTAACCCTAACCCTAACCCTAACCCTAACCCTAACCCTAACCCTAACCCTAACCCTAACCCTAACCCTAACCCTAACCCTAACCCTAACCCTAACCCTAACCCTAACCCTAACCCTAACCCTAACCCTAACCCTAACCCTAACCCTAACCCTAACCCTAACCCTAACCCTAACCCTAACCCTAACCCTAACCCTAACCCTAACCCTAACCCTAACCCTAACCCTAACCCTAACCCTAACCCTAACCCTAACCCTAACCCTAACCCTAACCCTAACCCTAACCCTAACCCTAACCCTAACCCTAACCCTAACCCTAACCCTAACCCTAACCCTAACCCTAACCCTAACCCTAACCCTAACCCTAACCCTAACCCTAACCCTAACCCTAACCCTAACCCTAACCCTAACCCTAACCCTAACCTAACCCTAACCCTAACCCTAACCCTAACCCTAACCCTAACCCTAACCCTAACCCTAACCCTAACCCTAACCCTAACCCTAACCCTAACCCTAACCCTAACCCTAACCCTAACCCTAACCCTAACCCTAACCCTAACCCTAACCTAACCCTAACCCTAACCCTAACCCTAACCCTAACCCTAACCCTAACCCTAACCCTAACCCTAACCCTAACCCTAACCCTAACCCTAACCCTAACCCTAACCCTAACCCTAACCCTAACCCTAACCCTAACCCTAACCCTAACCCTAACCCTAACCCTAACCCTAACCCTAACCCTAACCCTAACCCTAACCCTAACCCTAACCCTAACCCTAACCCTAACCCTAACCCTAACCCTAACCCTAACCCTAACCCTAACCCTAACCCTAACCCTAACCCTAACCCTAACCCTAACCCTAACCCTAACCCTAACCCTAACCCTAACCCTAACCCTAACCCTAACCCTAACCCTAACCCTAACCCTAACCCTAACCCTAACCCTAACCCTAACCCTAACCCTAACCCTAACCCTAACCCTAACCCTAACCCTAACCCTAACCCTAACCTAACCCTAACCCTAACCCTAACCCTAACCCTAACCCTAACCCTAACCCTAACCCTAACCCTAACCCTAACCCTAACCCTAACCCTAACCCTAACCCTAACCCTAACCCTAACCCTAACCTAACCCTAACCCTAACCCTAACCCTAACCCTAACCCTAACCCTAACCCTAACCCTAACCCTAACCCTAACCCTAACCCTAACCCTAACCCTAACCCTAACCCTAACCCTAACCCTAACCCTAACCCTAACCCTAACCCTAACCCTAACCCTAACCCTAACCCTAACCCTAACCCTAACCCTAACCCTAACCCTAACCCTAACCCTAACCCTAACCCTAACCCTAACCCTAACCCTAACCCTAACCCTAACCCTAACCCTAACCCTAACCCTAACCCTAACCCTAACCCTAACCCTAACCCTAACCCTAACCCTAACCCTAACCCTAACCCTAACCCTAACCCTAACCCTAACCCTAACCCTAACCCTAACCCTAACCCTAACCCTAACCCTAACCCTAACCCTAACCCTAACCCTAACCCTAACCCTAACCCTAACCCTAACCCTAACCCTAACCCTAACCCTAACCCTAACCCTAACCCTAACCCTAACCCTAACCCTAACCCTAACCCTAACCCTAACCCTAACCCTAACCCTAACCCTAACCCTAACCCTAACCCTAACCCTAACCCTAACCCTAACCCTAACCCTAACCCTAACCCTAACCCTAACCCTAACCCTAACCCTAACCCTAACCCTAACCCTAACCCTAACCCTAACCCTAACCCTAACCCTAACCCTAACCCTAACCCTAACCCTAACCCTAACCCTAACCCTAACCCTAACCCTAACCCTAACCCTAACCCTAACCCTAACCCTAACCCTAACCCTAACCCTAACCCTAACCCTAACCCTAACCCTAACCCTAACCCTAACCCTAACCCTAACCCTAACCCTAACCCTAACCCTAACCCTAACCCTAACCCTAACCCTAACCCTAACCCTAACCCTAACCCTAACCCTAACCCTAACCTAACCCTAACCCTAACCCTAACCCTAACCCTAACCCTAACCCTAACCCTAACCCTAACCCTAACCCTAACCCTAACCCTAACCCTAACCCTAACCCTAACCCTAACCCTAACCCTAACCCTAACCCTAACCCTAACCCTAACCCTAACCCTAACCCTAACCCTAACCCTAACCCTAACCCTAACCCTAACCCTAACCCTAACCCTAACCCTAACCCTAACCCTAACCCTAACCCTAACCCTAACCCTAACCCTAACCCTAACCCTAACCCTAACCCTAACCCTAACCCTAACCCTAACCCTAACCCCTAACCCTAACCCTAACCCTAACCCTAACCCTAACCCTAACCCTAACCCTAACCCTAACCCTAACCCTAACCCTAACCCTAACCCTAACCCTAACCCTAACCCTAACCCTAACCCTAACCCTAACCCTAACCCTAACCCTAACCCTAACCCTAACCCTAACCCTAACCCTAACCCTAACCCTAACCCTAACCCTAACCCTAACCCTAACCCTAACCCTAACCCTAACCCTAACCCTAACCCTAACCCTAACCCTAACCCTAACCCTAACCCTAACCCTAACCCTAACCCTAACCCTAACCCTAACCCTAACCCTAACCCTAACCCTAACCCTAACCCTAACCCTAACCCTAACCCTAACCCTAACCTAACCCTAACCCTAACCCTAACCCTAACCCTAACCCTAACCCTAACCCTAACCCTAACCCTAACCCTAACCCTAACCCTAACCCTAACCCTAACCCTAACCCTAACCCTAACCCTAACCCTAACCCTAACCCTAACCCTAACCCTAACCCTAACCCTAACCCTAACCCTAACCCTAACCCTAACCCTAACCCTAACCCTAACCCTAACCCTAACCCTAACCCTAACCCTAACCCTAACCCTAACCCTAACCCTAACCCTAACCCTAACCCTAACCCTAACCCTAACCCTAACCCTAACCCTAACCCTAACCCTAAATATTAGACTTCGTACATACTAGACTTCGTACGTACGCAATTTGATATGAATATTCATTTGTTGTATTTCGATAGCATTACGTCATCTTTCTTACGCCTGTCCGGCATGCATTGCGAGCAAGTTGTATCTTTCTATTGGTAGCGTATGGACATGAAAAAACATGAATATATGACGTCATTCTACGTCAACTGCTTTGCTCAACTTGCGCTGTGTAATTGTACTGCACTGCGGTACTGTAGTTTTGTAGCAGCCCTATGTATTTACTTAAATATGTTTCATCGTCTAGAAGTTTAGTCAGTGTTCTCGCTCCAGCATAGCACAAGCCTATATAACCAAAAAATAATATGGAACTGTCAATTACTTCATAATATGAATTTATACAATCAATGATAGATATGATTCTATTGATAAAGTATAGAGGTAGAAAATTAATGACAACCTTGCTCTAAATAATAAACGATGATATTTCTATAGAGAGAAATACATGTACAAAGTTTCTTGGTGTCTATATCAATGGAAAACTTGACTAGAGCGACCACCGCCCCCCCCCCCCACTCATGTTCCCTCCTTTTGAAAACACCCCCTAAGTCCGGTGTGTAAAGTCAATACGGGCCGGATACGAGCCGGACTTTGGTGCGTGAAAAGTACCCTTTTACCGGACATTTTTGGAACACGCATGGTATCCCTCCGTTCACGGAGTGGGGGGGGGGGGGGCGATCACGTAAAAAACATCGTTACATCAATCTCCAGAAATATCGGCATACTGTATAGAATATTTTTTTTTTTTTCTGATAGAATATTACTTATGCTATATAATCACTTTTTCAAGTTATGGAGGCAACACAAGTGGATTATTTTTCAATGAATGTTCAACCACATATATCCTATTGTAATATTTTGTGGGCAACATCCAAGTGTGTGACTTATAATATTCTTCTGCTGCAAAAGAAAGCTGTACGCTATTTTGTGGCCGAGCTGGTTATCGACACCCGGGGAGGGGTGGGGGACGTTTCACAAAGCCTTTTTTCAATGACAAAAATCAGTGACAAATCTGATGATAACCAATCATAAGCAAGGATTTCAGTAGCTTTTAACGAAAACTGTCATTTTCACTCATGACAACTGTTGTAAAACGAGTCCCCGGTCGTGACTATGCTACCCTACTCTTTGTTACACTGAAATGCTTAAAAGTTTATTACAAAATGTAAAATAAGTCAAAATGCGCTTCTGATGTAAAGTTCACAATGTAAAAATGTATTTTAAAAGAGAAGCAATAACATCAACCTGTAGGCCTACACTTTTAAACGGGTTTAATACACAGCCATCACAACTCCTTTCTTTGAACAAAAAATAAATAAGTTTGAAATTCGATCCATTTCATATATTACATATTACAGCCGGTATATATAGTCTTGCCAAGGGGCTATTATTACCCCCGCCCCCCCCCCTCAACTCATTGTTATTTAGGGTACGCATATGCTTGTTCCCTCTTTTTAAAAGCACCCCCTATCTGAGGATTGCCAACATTTCTGGTCCCCCCTTTCGCGGGCTTTTCGCGGGCTTTTCCTGCGTTGGAGGCCCCCCTAAATCCGGAACACTGCTCAATGAACCCCCTTATCTCAGGACATGCAGACCACCCCCCCCCCCCCTTATCTCATCTAGCTGTCATTACTGGTTGGCTCACACACCCAGGGAATACCCCCAAAGAACTCAGCCTGCATTACGTACAGATATTTAGCACATGAAATAAATACAACATTTCTGTGCTCGTGTTGTCATTCATACCTTGTAAGAATAAACAAAGTCTGCAAATTAGTTCTATGCTCACTTATATGCATAATATATCACCACCGAATAAATTAGTGCCTGATATTCAGACTTAGTTAGTAATAAAACTTCCATTAATCTTAACTGACATCACCTGTGCCTGCATGATGTGTCCTTTCATATATACTAATATACCTGTCATTATAATTAAATGACTTATGTAATCAAACTCTGTAACTAAGTACTTTATTCTCGTAAAGATACTCTTTAGAATTAACGAATCAATTATTACTGCTATTTAATTTTAGGTGTCATCGATTATTGTCACTAAACTAAAGTACCGATTTTGAGTGAAATCAGTTGAGTTTTGTACAGTGGTGTTTGAAATGTTGAGAATGTATAGAATAGATTCAATACACAGGACACAGCCAGGATCAGTGGCGGATCCAAGGGGGGGCCGGGGGCCCGCCCCCCCCCCCCCCCCCCCCGTGGGAAAAAAGTGTATTTTTACAGTATAGTGCTCACTACCCCCTATTGGTGCCCCTTTTCGGACTACGAATTTCCATTTCCCACTCTTATATTAATAAAGTGCCTTTATTTCATCCGTGGTGAGTGCCTATTTTTAGGTGTAAAAGGTGCCCCATTTTCACCTCTGATAACTTACCCTTTATGCTTTGACACGTGCTCATTTTCTTTTCTAATAGTATGTGTCTTATCTCTTTTGCTAAGTATCCCCTTTTCTATCACATTAAACCAACAAGCCCCTAAGTTTAAAGGACTGAGATAAATTTCGCTCGCATTTACAGATGAAATAATCGTATTACTTATAAAATGTCTTTTCAGTCTTCAGTTATGGATTGGGTTTTTCCCTCTTTAGATGTATTTTTTCGCACTACCACTACAAAATGATTTTTTTACACCATCACACCCAACTGCAAAATATGATTCTCAAGCGATATCTTTTATGATACGTATCGGAGAAACAAATATTGAAATCATCCTTTATAACGTAAACACAATGTAGGGGTATCTACTGATTATGTCTAAAAAATTGTATATTTTTGCCTTTGAGATTTCCCAAACGCTAGCATTAGATCTACCACAGTAGCCTAGGCTCTAGCCTACACTTAATAAAATGGCATGAGAAAGTATCATAATTTCATTACAGTACATTTAACTTTACCTACAAAAAATATATAGATAAATAATCGAGGGACTACTTTTTCCTTAACGTAAGTACACCAGACCCACGTGACCATTAAAGTCATTAGGCTTCGGGTCTGACACGAATGTTTAAAGTGAGACACACCCAATATGCTGTACGGTGTTTAAAAAATGAAAAACCAAGTTTTGAAAAGGTAAAAACGAGTTTGGTCACTACAAAGAGATACTTTCTTTGCAACAGATAGTCATAATTAATACAAATAGTGCTACGATGTGTAGCCTGTAGGCATAGCCTATGTTAGTAACAATATTGTTACGGCCCTCCATTACGAAACGGGTCCTGGATGCTGGAGGGCTGGCCTGTCCCTTGCCTCTATCACCGTCATCTGACGAAGAATTTGCCATCCTGAATAATGCGAGCGGTTTCTATTTGGCTTGTAGTTTAGAGGCCCGGACGTGGCTCCGTTTTCCAAAAGTATATGAGTGTGGAGATGAGAGGTGTTTTGGATAGCTGGACGTTTATTCTCTATGAGAGGATTATTTTACATCAGTCTATGGAGACTCAACTAATTACACGTTATGAAACGATGGATTGTTTAACTGTATACTTTATAAATACAAACATAAGTCAACTTCTCCAACACGTTATCATAGTTAACACCGACAACAATTACCTGGATTAATCTCAACAAGTTGTAAAGGCAGGGATTGCCTTGTGTAGGAACTCTATTTCTCGCTTCCAATCCTTTCCCTGTATTTAGCTCAGTTGGAGCAAAGCGGAGAGTTCGCTACCCAGATAGCAAAATATATGGGGCCCATATGGGTTACTTGTGGGCTTATCTGGGCTAAAATGTGGGCCCCATATGGGTTGCCCATGTGGGCTATGTATGGGCCCATATGGGCCCATCTGGGCCCCTTGTGTTTTTTGCACCGTACACCCCGTCTGGGGCCCATATGGGCCAGGGTTACACGTGGGGTAAATATGGGCAGGCCCACATCGTACCCATGTAAACCATACGTGGCCGATTTGGGCTATGTATCGGCCCATATGGCCCCACTTGGCCAATCTGGGACCCATATGTACACCCTATGTGGGGCCCATTTGGGCCAAGTGGGTTTAGTGTGGGTTGAATATGGGCAGGCCCACATTGCTCCCATATGGGCCCCATATGGGTTGCCCATGTGGGCTATGTATGGCCCCACTTGGCCCATCTGGGACCCATGTGTTTTTTGCACCATACACCCCGTCTGGGGCCCATATGGGCCTGGATTTCGCGTGGGGTAAAAATGGGCAGGCCCACATCGTACCCATGTAAACCATATGGGGCCCATTTGGGCTATAAGCGGGTTTTTATACGGGATCCATATGGGCCAAGTGGGTTTGATATGGTCCCATATGGGCCAATGTAGTTCTTAATGGGCTTCATATTGTTTAAATGGGTTCTATTTTTACCCAGTTGAATTCATTTATCCCATTTTAATTTCCAGGGTTACCAGTTGGGTTTAACTGGACCAGTCGTACCATTTGGCACAACTTTCAAACAGTTGAAAGCCCCAATTAGCAGATATAATTAGTACGTTATGTAACACTTGTACTAATTAATTTTGCCAATGGCAACAACACATCGTCTAAAATTTCCAATGTAAAGGCATTGGTATTAAGAAGACTTGGTTAATTTGTTGAGATGAGACATTTCCATATACTTGTATTTTATTGAATCTGTTTTAGTTCACAGTTAGTGTTTTTCTTAATTCATGTTTAATTAAATGTAATTTATACAAAGAAGTGAAATGTCCTAATAATTAGCAATTTACATTTTGTAGTATTTTCGAAATGAATTGCATATAACTAAATCATCAGTAATTAGGAAATATCCTGTAAATTCAGATAAATTGTAAAAAAACATAGATGTACACGCACCCCATATTCATTATGCAAATTAGGGGGTTGTTTGTGGGTTTCGGGTGGGAAGGCCCATCTGGTATACATCTGGTTTTTAGCTGGGCCCGGCCGATGCTCGATGTGCAACTTTCACCACCAAAAAACCCACATGGGGCCCACATGGGGCCCATATGTGTTGGTACTTGTGGGTTCTGGATGGGGATGCCCATCTGGTATACATCTGGTTTTTATATGGGCCACGTGGGATCCGTATACCTGTGGGTTCTTTGTGGGAAGGCCCATCTGGTATACATCTGGTTTTCAGCTGGGTGAAGACAATGTTCGACGTGCAATTTTTACCACCAAAAACCCACATGGGGCCATATGGGGCCCATATGTGTCGGTAGTTGTGGGTTCTGGGTGGGAAGGCCCATCTGGTATACACCTGGTTTTTAGCTGGGCCCAGCCAATGCTCGACGTGCGATTTTCACCACCAAAAACCCACATGGGGCCGACATGGGGCCCATATGCGTGGGTTCTGGGTGGGAAGGCCCATCTGGGCCCCATATGGGTTTTATATGTTTCTATCTGGGCTCAGTCGATCCATAATTATGCCACTTTGCCCATATAGATACCACATGGGGCCCATATGTTTTTATTATGTGGGTTCTAGGTGGGAAAACCCATATGGGCCCCATATGGGTTTTATATGTTTCTATCTGGGCTCAGTCGATCCATAATTATGCCAACTCGCCTATATAGATACCACATGGGGCCCATATGGTTTTATTATGTGGGTTCTAGGTGGGAAAACCCATATGGGCCCCATATGGGTTTTATATGTTTCTATCTGGGCTCAGTCGACCCTCAAATAAGACCACATCGCCCATATAGATACCACATGGGGCCCATATGGTTTTTATTATCTGGGTTCTAGGTGGGACAAACCATATGGGCCACATATGGGTTTTACATGGTACATATGGGCCCCAGTTGGCCCACATAATTCCCATATGGGCCCCAGATACTTTGCTATTTGGGTATCTGACTAAGACGAACGCCAGCGTCGAAGTGACGAAATATCCGCTCAATACCGCTATTTATAGCATCTGAGAGCTGCTTTACGCACGGTGCGTCCGTAATCGCGCTCTGAGCCCTTACGCCCCAAGAGCTCATCTTTTCTGTTTTTGCATCTTTTTGTTCCACCTTCTCTCTCTCTCTCTCTATGCTTGTATATTCACTTCTGTTCATTACGGTTCTAGTTCTAGGAGAATTACCATTGGGCAATTATCCCGGCAAGTTACCCCCCCCCCCCCCCCCCCGGGGACATTTACCTTTCCCTGAAAATTACCCCTTTGCACGATCACCCCCCTTGTTTAATTCCTTGTTTTTCTATCAATCATGTATTTTTGTTTATCAATATTCTTTGGGGGGGTAAGCAGACACTTTTTTTTTTTTTTTCGAGTCCAAAAAAAATCGCAACGAATCTGCCAACCGCTGAATAAGCGGGGGGGGGGGTAAGAGGACACTTTTTTTTTTTTTTTTGGTCTCGAGAGCCATGGGCATAATTTTTTTTTTTTAATTATTATTATTTTATTTTATTTTATAATTAAAAAAAAAAAAAAGAAATCCAAAGGGGGGGGGGGGGATTTAGGTGTTTTTTTTAGGGGGGTTTACACACAGAAAAATACCGAAGGGGGGGTTCAACCCCCAAACCCCCCCCCCCCCCCTACGTACGCCCCTGCCCCTTGCAATTTGTCCTGTCCTTAACATCTCACGGAATGATCTGCGATTACATAGTTTGGATAGACAGAGATCTACACTCCTATATAGAGATGAAAAGAGATCATTTCATGACATGTTAAGGGCGACTCAGAATGCAAGGGTCCCCCCTTGCAATTTATCCCGTCCTTAACATCTCATGGAATGATCTGCTATTACATAGTTTGGATAGACAGAGATCTACACTCCTATATAGAGATGAAAAGAGATCATTTCATGACATGTTAAGGGCGACTCAGAATGCAAGGGTCCCCCCCCCCCTTGCAATTTGTCTCGTCATTAACATCTCACGGAATGATCTGCGATTACATAGTTTTTAGATAGAGAGAGATCTACACTCCTATATAGAGATGAAAAGAGATCATAACATGACATGTTAAGGGCGACTCAGAATGCAAGGGTCCCCCTTGCAATTTGTCCCGTCCATAACATCTCATGGAATGATCTGCGATTACATAGTTTGGATAGACAGAGATCTACACTCCTATATAGAGATGAAAAGAGATCATTTCATGACATGTTAAGGGCGACTCCGAATGCAAGGGTCCCCCCCTTGCAATTTGTCCCGTCCTTAACATCTCACGGAATGATCTGCGATTACATAGTTTTTAGATAGAGAGAGATCTACACTCCTATATAGAGATGAAAAGAGATCATTTCATGACATGTTAAGGGCGACTCAGAATGCAAGGGTCCCCCCTTGCAATTTGGCTCGGTGTAAAAATGTCAGAGGTAAAAATGTCAGAGGTAAAAATGTCAGAGGTAAAAATGTCAGAGGAAAAAATGTCAGAGGTAAAAATGTCAGAGGTAAAAATGTCAGAGGTAAAAATGTCAGAGGAAAAAATGTCAGAGGAAAAAATGTCAGAGGTAAAAATGTCAGAGGTATAAATTTTAGAGGTATAAAATAAAAAAAAAATCATGTGGCAAGTTTGTTATGGTGACACCCGGGTTATATATTAGGCTTATCGAAAAAGAACAGCGAGGGATATTCTGCAGTTGTTATTTCACCGCTGCTTTATTTCCACTTTCCCAGTTTAAATTTATTTATCTTTCGGCCCAAATGGTGACTTTTTGCCCGATTATTGCCGAAGGAAGACGGGGGGGGGGGGGTATTCTTCTTCTGGGCACGGTGACCCGGCTGCTCTCCCCTTTCCTCTTATATTATGCTTTGCTAATAAATCCTTCCGAACAGTGGTTAATGCCTAGGCAGAGCAGGCAGACTAATGGGACATGGTTTCTACTCCGAGTTTCGCGCCTTGCAAGCAATCATCAGGCAATTGATAGCATTCTTAAACATGATTATCCTACAATCTTGGTACAAATACCCCTAAAATAAGACTTAACTAATAAAATACGATTAGAATTACTCATGAGTAATTCTTATTATATTGTATTCAGGTATTGTATTAGTTAAGGCTTATTTTGAGCGTATTTGTACCAAGGTTGCAGAGGAATCATGTAAGAATGCTATTAGTTGTCTGATGATCGCTTGCAAGGCGTGAAACTCGGAGTAGCAACCATGCATGTCCCATTAGTCTGCCTTATTCAATATTTATATACCGGTATATTATGCTTTTGTAAAAGCAAATGGTACTGGTACACTGAGCAAACTTCTGGGAAAAAGATTTCTAAAATCGAGAAGTTTGGCCATGTTTTATAGGCTGACTTGTCGCTCCATGCATGGTGTAATTATTAAATAAAAAGAAAAGTCAGTACAACCCCCAAAATAGGATCAGATATCTATGAACCTTCCGCCCCCCCCCTCACTTCTCCTTAACTTTTGAAGATTGTTGGACATTTTAACTGCGTGGCAATGACTACTATTATATGTAATTTCCAATAAATGCATATTTCCGACAATTCCACTTTCTTGTGGGCTTGGTATTTTGATACTCTGAAACAAAGCAGAAAGCCATGTTATCAATGCTAACCTATCACATTCCCGAAGTGCGCGCGTTGCAATAAAATATTGTCGATTACTATTGCGGTATAAAATAGTCTGGGAGAAAATCAATAAGCATCAATTATTCCCTCGACATGAACGTATAGATATCAAAAAGGACAAACGACTTGCGATGGAGGTAGTTGCATCAAATAAGGGTGGAATGAAGGTCATATAATGAGGGGCATATATGTACACAAAAGTAGTTGAGGGCAAGGTGTCCATTCTTTGGAAGTGTGTGAGGCGTACACATGGGTACAAAGGAACCTTAAAAACAGATCTCAATCGGGCCCAACCGCACACAGCCAACCCACACAACCATGACGTAGTAGGAGCGGAGTTAGCAAAAGCACGGCAGCAAATGAGGCACGGGCCTCGACCACCAACGACACGCCCAAACAAATATATACGGATACGGTGAGAAATCTGCCTAGAGAAGTACACTAAACTTCTACACAGAATTTTGAAATTGTTCTCCATTAATTAATTATGGTAATTTATGCAAATTTTATTCCAAAAATAACAAAAATTGCTTCTTCTCCCTCATTTCTTGACCGATTTTGATTTGGTTTGCCTTATCTGGTAGAGCTAAATTTGGAACACTAAACTTCTACACAGAATTTCGAGATTTTTGATTATTTATGGTACTTTATGCAAATGAAATGAAATTATGCCCCTTCCAGGGCATCAAATTTTTATTTTTTGACCAGTTCAAAAGTGTACCACATACAATTTACGATATTTGTTGTTGCGAGATGCGGATGAGCGCTACGTATATCCAGGCGCGGATCCAGGGGGGGCCGAGCGTGCCTTGCCCCCCCCCCCCCCCCCCCCCCCCCCGCGCAAAAAAAAAAAAAAAAAAAAAAGAGAAGAAAGGAAAAGAAGGGAAAAAGGAAAGAAGGGAAAGAAAGAAGAGGAAGAAGAAAAAAAAGAAAAGGGGGAAGAAGGAGATCGGGGGGGCCGAAAGGGCCTTGCCTCCCAGGCTGTTGACCCCCCCCCCCCCCCCCCCCCCCAATCAAAAAAATAAGAGAGAAGGAAGGAAAGAGAAAGAAATGACATAATTTCCGAGATTTTTCCTTACTTTTTAGTAAATACGTTTGTTAATATGTATTTGTTGGAGAATGACAAATTACTAAATTTACAGCCAGGCAAGAAATATGATTCTTGAGATTCCTACATGTCAGGCCCGAAGTGGGGCGGTGATTGGGAGCCTCGAGCTCCCCCCCCCCCCCCCCACTTTTTTGAAAAAGTATATTAAAGAGAAATAAAATAGAATGAGAGCAAGAAAGAAAGAATAGTTAACTGCCAGTGTTAAAAATTAATGAGGCATCTAAATATGCTCATCTGACGGTAATTTAATGCCTAAAACCCCTGATTTTTCGGGCTCCGCCCCCTGGAACCCACGCCAAATAGTGACCTGCCAGTGTCATAAAATAATAAGGTATACCAAAAAATGCTCATCTGACCTAAATTAAACGCCTAAAACCCCTGAGCTTCCGGGGCCGGCTCAGCCGCCTCGACCCACCAGGGGCCCTAAGGCGGGCCCCTGAATGCTTATCTGACCGCAATTTATTGCCTTAAACCCCTTAGCTTGCGGGGTCGGACAAGGTATCAAAATGTGTTTATCTGACCGCAGGCGCGTAGCCAGGGGGGGGGGGGGGGGGGGTCCCCCCAAATCGGAAGAGGACGTAGGAAGAAAAAGGAGCAAACAAAGAACACCTTTGAAAAAAGGATTAAGAGTATAGAGAACGGTACAGCAAATCGTCTTCTTTCTCTCATAATCTTGTGAAACGTCAAAGCTTCCGCGCGAAGCGCGTGAGTGGGGAACCTGAATTCAGACGAGGATTCAGAGGCGAGAACGGTAATACGAATCTTTAATGATTTAATGAAACGTAAAAGCTTCGCGCGGGATGGAGGGGAAACTAAATTCCGACGAGGATTATTTTCGAGAACGGTACAACAAATCGTCTTCTTTCTCTAATGACTTAATGAAAATTAAAAACTTCAGCGCTTTGCGCGGCAGGGGGGAACCTGAATTCAGACGAGGATTAAGAGTCGAGAACGGTAATACGAATCTTTAATGATTTAATGAAACGTAAAAGCTTCGCGCGGGATG
>JAVYIG010018686.1:0-17189 GCA_035222895.1 Strongylocentrotus droebachiensis | reverse complement strand
GCATTTAACCATTCTCAGTGAAAAGTTGTAGTAATTTGTTGGTGGTAACCCTCCCTTGTGAATTTCACAAGAGGATATTTTTTTAAATGTACCATTTTTCAAATGTTTCAAAGAGAGTACTTTGAGTAGCGTCAGTGCACACCATTAATCGTAGACCTTTTATATTTGCATCTGGCGACAAGCTTTTCCATTGACATGATTGGAGACATATAATTTCTTTGACAATCACCACTGACATATTTAAGATTGATAAATCATTTGTAAAATGTCATTCATTACATCAAGAACAAAATAAATTATTCCATGAAGATTTTGAAGTAAATTATGGGTTACTTCTTTTAATTCATTTATATTTCAATCATTATGATGAGCAGTATTCTGTAGGTAACACAAATAGTTGTTTTGGAAGGAAATAACATTATAACTTATTCAACTTTTCATTTTTTTTTTTAAAGTTATGAAATGAACCGCAAAGATCGATCTTATGATATCCATTCTCAGAAGATCTATGAGCTTTGCATTTGACATGCCTTGTAGGTTTCTCAACATGTATTTTATTTCATTTGAAACATTCAATTATATACGGTCACTATAACTCTATAAAAGAGATACTAAAGACACTCAATTACCTCAATGTGTATGTAAATGATGGTAATCTTAATTCTACACCCATTTTTGTATCAAGAATTGAATTTATATGACAGCTTGCTATGGAATGTTCAGGCACCAGTTATACACGAATTGTACACTGGTGCTATTCAATGCGCTAGTTCTCTTGTAACATTTGGAAAATGCGTTGTTTTACAAAAAAGATCACATCCTTGTAGTTTTCTCTTAAATTCTTGTAAAATTCACCGGACTTTTAGAGGATACTAATACAGGAATGCGTACAACATTTCATTGAGAATGAAGATGTTGCCAATCAAAGCCTCATTTACATTTGAGACACCCCGTAGGTATTATAGGGCTGAAACAATCATGTGGCGCCGGCCTAAACATTCAATCTAAATATATTACATGTACATGCAAATTTCTTTTTGCTCTAGTCTCTTGCATAACCTGAAATCACTGAACTTTTTTATGACATAAAATATGTTTTATACCGAATTATTTTCGTGGGTTTCCGTCAATACCAATAAAACCAGCTAGGATTTAGTGTAAGAGCTATTTGTAATTGACCCTGATTCAAAAGTCACATTACTTTATATGCCACACAAATAATCTCCCTGTGCATCATGAGATAGATATGGAAACACTTTCGAGCACGAAGAGAATGCAAAAGAAAAGGCAAATGAACTTAACTCATTCTTCTGCCGCTTTGAAAACCAAGATCGTCAAGAAGAGCTCAACGAACAACTAACAGCGTTGCGTAACAGAGTAGACGACCGCGAGCCTTTTGTGATCCATGAATCAGATGTTCGCAAACGGTTCAAGCTCATAAACCCTCGAAAGGCATCGGGGCCTGACGGCCTGAAGACCTGCTCGTCCCAACTCGCCGTCCCATACGCTATGATATTCCAGACGTCGATCTCCGAAAGAGTAGTACCTGCCTGTTGGAAAGCGTCTGTTTTTACGCCAGTACCCAAGAACATTTGCCCCAGCGCGAATGGGGATTTTCGCCCTATCGCACTGACATAGGTTGTTATGAAAAGCCTGGAAACACTGGTACTTGAAAAGCTGACAAGCTCAGTTCTTCCGCTACTAGATCCAAACCAGTTTGCATATAAAGCGAAGAGTTCCGTTACCGATGCAGTTCTTACCTTGACAAACACGCTGTACGAACACTTAGATAAGGCAAGGTGTTATGCCAGAGCAACTTTCATAGACTTCTCGTCGGCATTTAACACTATAGAACCCCTCATCCTACTACAGAAACTTCAACATCTACAAGTTCAGCCATCTCTTATACTGTGGCTGCAAGACTTCCTACATGAAAGGACACAGAAGGTCAAGGTCAACGGTGTTCTCTCTGACGAAGTTATCACAACAATTGGTACCCCACAAGGGTGTGTCCTCTTTGCGACCCTATTTACCCTGTACACCAATGACTGTATATCTAATTCTCCATCTGTTCACATACCTAAATATGCAGATGATACAGTAATAGTAGGATTGATTGAAACTGAAAATGAACTTGATTACAGAGCTACCATTTCCATGTTCGAAAATTGGTGTAGGGAAAACTATTTACTGCTGAACTCAAAGAAAACAAAAGAAATTGTTTTTGATTTTAGGCAAAAGAAAGCTTTTGAACCCATTGATAGACCTGTATACTTTAATGATGATACCATTGAGAATGTTGACAGTTATAGATACCTAGGTACAGAAATCGACAATAAGCTGTCTTGGGAAGAGAAGTCAAAGCGCACACTAACAAAATGCAACCAGCGCTTATATTTTCTTAGAAAGTTAAAGTACTTTCATGTGAACGACAGAATTCTGTTTCTCTTTTACTAGTCGATAATTCAGAGAACTATTACATTTGATTCCATTATCTGGTTTAACAATGCAAGGCAAAGTGACAAACAAAAGCTGAGAAGGG
Source organism: Strongylocentrotus droebachiensis (assembly GCA_035222895.1). Classification (NCBI taxonomy): domain Eukaryota; kingdom Metazoa; phylum Echinodermata; class Echinoidea; order Camarodonta; family Strongylocentrotidae; genus Strongylocentrotus; species Strongylocentrotus droebachiensis. The sequence goes on along the minus strand of JAVYIG010018686.1, from coordinate 14,647 downwards.
TTGTAAAACAAGCCAGCAAAAAATGAACCATACTGTTGACCTAGATGAAGTTTGTAAGGAAAGAGTAGTATCTAAGGCCCTATCCATTATGTCTGATCTTACCCACCCCCTTAATGACCAGTACATACACCTGAGAAGCGGACTAAGATTGAGATCTGTTAAAGCAAGAACTAGTCGCCGCATTAATTCATTCATTCCACTTTCCATAAGAGTAGTTAATGAAACCCAGTAAAGAATAGAGAATGTGAAAACCATGCAAAATACCCTCATTGACATGTTACACGAATATATATATTGTATAAGTATACTTACTTTACTGTTGTACTACCTACTGTTATACCATATCAAGAAATAATTTTTATCACAAAATACCTACTTCAGATTAGAGCATATAAGAATTAAAAAAAAAATGGAGGGTATGTAAGAAGAAAGAGAGAAGAAGAAGAAGAAGAAGAAAGAGTATTTAAATGTACTAAAACAGGGCCCTATGAATGTCAATTATATGTTGTTCCTATGTTCATATGTTGAAGCAAGATTGTTCATGTGCATATAAACAATTATCCTTTATGGACACAATAAAGAAATGAAATGAAATATATAAACAAACGTTTCAAGATTGTTTAACTGTTTCTGTTTCCAGTGCATGATTAATCTATAGTAGTGTTTAATGAGGCAGGATATTGTGCTGACATTCCCTCAGTTTTGCACAATATTGCCATCTGCTGCTCTTAAAGATCGGGAGAAATCCAAATATAAGTTGATTCCTATTGGTGTGCAGGGCTGCATAAAACTCACATTTTGTTATTCAAACATCTAAATATGTTTCATAGATTTTTAAATATTAAAACAACAAATTCTCAGACCTGCTAAGCTCCACCATAAAAAAAATGCTCCAGATCTTATTCCCTAAATGACATCATCTGTCAATCATTAGTGAGCTAACATAAGACAGTGGTATGTAACTTCCTTCAGCTCAGTACATGCTCACAAAAGAATTGCATGCTTTCATACAATACCTCCACATTACCTTTCTTTTCCTGGTGTGGCTACCACACGTCTGACATGTTCGTATCGTATGGTCTATTGTAAACAGGTAGTCAGCTCCGATTTACCATTACATTTCTCAGTCATGCATGCCTGTGTGTTATTCTTTTTTCTTTGTTTTGTTTGTCTTTGTTTGTTTTTGTTGGTGTTGTTGTTGTTGTTTTTTGTGTTTTTTTGTGTTTTTTTTTTTTGGGGGGGGGGGGTCCCTGTTCAAAGTGCCACTAAATTATCAACTGAAGGGTTTCCACTATCATTTATCCTTATTCATGACTTGCCGGTGTATAGCGTATTCGATTGCATTTCCACAGATTCACGGGTTAAAGGTTGAACACATAAAATCATTACCGTTACTCTACCAACAAAACAGGTTCTATAACTAAATGATGACCAATCAGCTTCCTCTTATCTGGAAAAGTTTCTCTGTGTCTGGATTAGAGCGTTCCAGCTGTACTTTTAATAGTTTATTTTGTATATGTTTGTGTTCAAACCAACCAGACAGTGACCAAGTATTTTGATGTCTTTTTACTGACTCTCTCCACCAACCCCCCCCCCCCCCCCTCAAACCAGAACCCTGGATCATCTTCTGTGATTATGTGAATGCTTAAAGTAGCTGTGCGAAGGTTTTAAAAACTAACTTTGTTTTCATTATTGCAAAGGTGAAAATTTGATTGGTCAATTTCTATCAAAATTCAATGCTTGGAAACATTCAAAGTTATGATTATTATCAATTACAAAACGCTTAAATACAGCCCTGGCATAGCACCTGAAGAGCTGTCCGAACGCTGCTGAGATGTGTGACATCACAAGTTGAGCATGATTTGCACAAGCAGACGACATCCCATAAATAATTAACATAATTGCAATGCTATTATTTTTCAAATAATAATGAGTTGACTGTACATAAACTTGATGGCATTTCACACCATTCAAAAAGGGATTTGAAACCGAATCTGATAGCTAAAATCTTTTGTCTGTAAATACACAGGATAGGGATTAATGAACAATCAAAGACACCACACTTTCAAATTGAAAACCCCCCAGATTGGTAGCATGGACGGCATTTGTTCCCTCTTGAAACGCCGAATATACCGCGGTGTATGCAGCTGAAAATACAATGGCGTCTTATTTTGTTTACAAGCGACGGATTCCTTTATTTGTCATCGCTGCATTTTTCATCAAAATAATACCATGGACGGGATTTTGAGTGAGGCAATATATTAAACATTTAGCCTGATGGTTGTCAAGTAAGAGAAATAACTAAAGAGAAGATGACAAAACAGGCACTGAAAATGTGTGAGATGTCATGGGACATCGTGTGCTTGTGCAAATCATGCGCAACCTGTGATGTCACACATCTCAGCAGCGTTTCAATTCAATTCAATTCAATTTATTTTGCCAAGCAATAAAAACATACAGGTTAAAACAAAAGCAGTATACACAGTTTCACACGATTACAATTACTAACATAGATAAACACAGAAATAAACAGAATCAATTTACAAACATGAATAATACAAAGGAAATTGCTAATGCTGGTATCAGCCAGAAAGGAGGTGGTCCTTATATGCGGCTGACCAATCAATCAAATATAAAAAAATAGGCTATAATAACAAGTAAAACAAATAACAATTACATGTAAAATATAATGAATTTAACAACCGTTAAAATCTGTAGCTAATATCAATATAGGTCCATCAAGTATTTTTTATATTTACATTTAAAAGGGTTAACAAATTTTAATTCACGCATTTTACGAGATACGGTACTCGTTAAAGTAGATATTCATTGATTTTAAAAACTAACTTTATTTTCATTATTGCATAGTTGAAACTTTGATTCGACAAGGTTATCAAAATTCAATGCTTGGAAACATTCGAAGTATTGATTATCATAAATTACAAAACGCTTAATTACAACCCCGGCATAGCACATGAAGAGCTCTCCGAACGCTGCTGAGATGTGTGAGATCACAGTATGGACATGACTTGCACAAGCAGACGATGTCCCATGACATCTCACACATTTTCAGTGCCTGTTTTTTCATCTTCTCTCGAGTTCTTTCTCTTACTTCACTACCGTCAGGCTAAATGTATAATCTATTGCCTCACTCTAAACCCCTCGCATGGCTTTATTTTGATGAAAAATGCAGCGATACAAAAATAAAGGAATCTGTCGCTTGTAAACAAAATAAGACGCCATTGTATATCCAGCTGCACACACCGGGGTATGTTCGGCGTTTCAAGAGGGAACAAATGGCGTCCTTAATATCATTCTTGGGGGTTTTCAATTTGAAAATCTGGTTTCTTTGATTGTTAATTAACCCCTATCCTGTGTATTTACAAGCAAAAGATTTTAGTTATCAGAATCTGGTCATATCCCCTTTTGAATGGTTTGACATGCCATTACATTTATATACACTCAACTCATTATTATTTGAGAAATAATAGCTTTGCAATTATGTTCATTCTCTATGGGATGTCGTCTGCTTGGGCAGTGTTGGTCCATATAGTGACGTCATTAAAACATCGTTACTTTTCCGGCGAATCTCTCGTATATCCCAGCTGCTATGGAGGTGGTTGTATTTGTATTTTTATAAATCACCCGATATGTAGTTGACCTAAAACTTGTCCGATGGCCATCTGTTAGCTTACCAGTTTCTAGTGATACATTAGTTGAAATATTTGTGATCTTCTTTGAATTTCACCTTTAAGCAAGGTCTATTATATAATACTGTACGTTTATATGAAGTTGTATGTACAGTTGTATGTTTCGCAGAGCTCTTCAGGTGCTATGCCAGGGCTTTATTTAAGTGTTTGATAATAATCATTACTTCGAATGTTTTCACGCATTGAATTTTGAAAAAATTGTCCAATCAAAGTTTCACCTTTGCAATAATGTAAATCTTTGCACAGCTACTTTAAAGGTAATACAAAGTTTTGGTTTGGGGTCATGAATTTGGTTCAAATGAACATATTGGAAGCTTATGCGATCCTACAATATTCAGTGATCGTTGTCGCGGTTGAAATCAAGTCTAAAGTTATGAAATTATAAATAATAGACTCTTCATGATGTATGGCTCCCTCTCAAGGTCAAGATATTAATTAAGCTATAAAACAATGTTTCTTGACTAAAATTGACCGATTAGCGACTCCCGTTTGGAAATTATATATCACAACTACATATTCTGAGATTTTCATGGTCGCAGCTACTATTGTACGGGCGTAGGCGCTATTTGAAATTTATCAAAATTTACCGGGAGCACCGGTAAATTTTTATATTCAATTTTTCTCGAAAGCAGAAGTGTTTTAGGGGCTAATTTTTCTAGTGCTTATAAAACATCCACAGGGGCATCTAAATACATCAAAATTGTAAAGAATCACTATCCACCCAATTTTCAAAATTTCCCAAAACTTTGTATTACCTTTAATGTAACCGTACAGACTATTCCCCATGTCATGCTTCATGATTCATGTATGATATTCTTTTGTATTTCCATGCACAGATTCAGACATTCAAGGTCTTCGGTTTAAACCTACGCGATGATCAATCAGCATCCTCATGTCTGGGGAAGTTTCTCAGTCTCCTGCTTCATCTTACAGACCTGGAGATTAGCTCATGTTCCTTTCATGATGATTTCTACAAAGACATTGCTGATCGAGCTTCTTCGTCTCAGGTAAAACTTTGTTTTTTAAGAAGCAGAGAAAAAAAGATGGGTAATATTTGTTTCTTTTTTAAAACATGAGGTTGCTGGATAGGAGCACGAATAAATTGGTGCAAATATTCTTTGACGCTTTTTCCATGAATGACACTTTGTCACCAATCAGACATTTCTATAACTGTCTGGAGAAGTTTCTCTGCGTCTGGATTAGAGCATTTCAGATGTATATTTGATAGTATATTATATATATATATATATATATATAGGCGTGAAGAAAATGGTCTCGGAACCTGAGACGTAGCTGCACTTTACAATTTTATTATTTTATCATATATATATATATATATATATGATGTTTTTATTGAATAGTCCAGGAAAAACAACAAGCGGTTTTTATAGACTGGTTGTTCCAAGCGACCATCTTAAAAACTGTTTAATTCTAAAAGGTTATTACATGTAGGCTACATATATTACAACTATCTACTGCATGAATAACACATATATGCTCTTTAAACATCTGTAAATAAAATACTCTTTTTTTAGGCATAATGTTTTGGGGTTGTCTGTCTTTTGTCTGTAAATACACAGGATAGGGATTAATGAACAATCAAAGACACCACACTTTCAAATTGAAAACCCCCCAGATTGGTAGCATGGACGGCATTTGTTCCCTCTTGAAACGCCGAATATACCGCGGTGTATGCAGCTGAAAATACAATGGCGTCTTATTTTGTTTACAAGCGACGGATTCCTTTATTTGTCATCGCTGCATTTTTCATCAAAATAATACCATGGACGGGATTTTGAGTGAGGCAATATATTAAACATTTAGCCTGATGGTTGTCAAGTAAAAGAAATAACTAAAGAGAAGATGACAAAACAGGCACTGAAAATGTGTGAGATGTCATGGGACATCGTGTGCTTGTGCAAATCATGCGCAACCTGTGATGTCACACATCTCAGCAGCGTTTCAATTCAATTCAATTCAATTTATTTTGCCAAGCAATAAAAACATACAGGTTAAAACAAAAGCAGTATACACAGTTTCACACGATTACAATTACTAACATAGATAAACACAGAAATAAACAGAATCAATTTACAAACATGAATAATACAAAGGAAATTGCTAATGCTGGTATCAGCCAGAAAGGAGGTGGTCCTTATATGCGGCTGACCAATCAATCAAATATAAAAAAATAGGCTATAATAACAAGTAAAACAAATAACAATTACATGTAAAATATAATGAATTTAACAACCGTTAAAATCTGTAGCTAATATCAATATAGGTCCATCAAGTATTTTTTATATTTACATTTAAAAGGGTTAACAAATTTTAATTCACGCATTTTACGAGATACGGTACTCGTTAAAGTAGATATTCATTGATTTTAAAAACTAACTTTATTTTCATTATTGCATAGTTGAAACTTTGATTCGACAAGGTTATCAAAATTCAATGCTTGGAAACATTCGAAGTATTGATTATCATAAATTACAAAACGCTTAATTACAACTCCGGCATAGCACATGAAGAGCTCTCCCATCGCTGCTGAGATGTTTGAGATCACAGTATGGACATGACTTGCACAAGCAGACGATGTCCCATGACATCTCACACATTTTCAGTGCCTGTTTTTTCATCTTCTCTCGAGTTCTTTCTCTTACTTCACTACCGTCAGGCTAAATGTATAATCTATTGCCTCACTCTAAACCCCTCGCATGGCTTTATTTTGATGAAAAATGCAGCGATACAAAAATAAAGGAATCTGTCGCTTGTAAACAAAATAAGACGCCATTGTATATCCAGCTGCACACACCGGGGTATGTTCGGCGTTTCAAGAGGGAACAAATGGCGTCCTTAATATCATTCTTGGGGGTTTTCAATTTGAAAACCTGGTTTCTTTGATTGTTAATTAACCCCTATCCTGTGTATTTACAAGCAAAAGATTTTAGTTATCAGAATCTGGTCATATCCCCTTTTGAATGGTTTGACATGCCATTACATTTATATACACTCAACTCATTATTATTTGAGAAATAATAGCTTTGCAATTATGTTCATTCTCTATGGGATGTCGTCTGCTTGGGCAGTGTTGGTCCATATAGTGACGTCATTAAAACATCGTTACTTTTCCGGCGAATCTCTCGTATATCCCAGCTGCTATGGAGGTGGTTGTATTTGTATTTTTATAAATCACCCGATATGTAGTTGACCTAAAACTTGTCCGATGGCCATCTGTTAGCTTACCAGTTTCTAGTGATACATTAGTTGAAATATTTGTGATCTTCTTTGAATTTCACCTTTAAGCAAGGTCTATTATATAATACTGTACGTTTATATGAAGTTGTATGTACAGTTGTATGTTTCGCAGAGCTCTTCAGGTGCTATGCCAGGGCTTTATTTAAGTGTTTGATAATAATCATTACTTCGAATGTTTTCACGCATTGAATTTTGAAAAAATTGTCCAATCAAAGTTTCACCTTTGCAATAATGTAAATCTTTGCACAGCTACTTTAAAGGTAATACAAAGTTTTGGTTTGGGGTCATGAATTTGGTTCAAATGAACATATTGGAAGCATATGCGATCCTACAATATTCAGTGATCGTTGTCGCGGTTGAAATCAAGTCTAAAGTTATGAAATTATAAATAATAGACTCTTCATGATGTATGGCTCCCTCTCAAGGTCAAGATATTAATTAAGCTATAAAACAATGTTTCTTGACTAAAATTGACCGATTAGCGACTCCCGTTTGGAAATTATATATCACAACTACATATTCTGAGATTTTCATGGTCGCAGCTACTATTGTACGGGCGTAGGCGCTATTTGAAATTTATCAAAATTTACCGGGAGCACCGGTAAATTTTTATATTCAATTTTTCTCGAAAGCAGAAGTGTTTTAGGGGCTAATTTTTCTAGTGCTTATAAAACATCCACAGGGGCATCTAAATACATCAAAATTGTAAAGAATCACTATCCACCCAATTTTCAAAATTTCCCAAAACTTTGTATTACCTTTAATGTAACCGTACAGACTATTCCCCATGTCATGCTTCATGATTCATGTATGGTATTCTTTTGTATTTCCATGCACAGATTCAGACATTCAAGGTCTTCGGTTTAAACCTACGCGATGATCAATCAGCATCCTCATGTCTGGGGAAGTTTCTCAGTCTCCTGCTTCATCTTACAGACCTGGAGATTAGCTCATGTTCCTTTCATGATGATTTCTACAAAGACATTGCTGATCGAGCTTCTTCGTCTCAGGTAAAACTTTGTTTTTTAAGAAGCAGAGAAAAAAAGATGGGTAATATTTGTTTCTTTTTTAAAACATGAGGTTGCTGGATAGGAGCACGAATAAATTGGTGCAAATATTCTTTGACGCTTTTTCCATGAATGACACTTTGTCACCAATCAGACATTTCTATAACTGTCTGGAGAAGTTTCTCTGCGTCTGGATTAGAGCATTTCAGATGTATATTTGATAGTATATTATATATATATATATATATATAGGCGTGAAGAAAATGGTCTCGGAACCTGAGACGTAGCTGCACTTTACAATTTTATTATTTTATCATATATATATATATATATATGATGTTTTTATTGAATAGTCCAGGAAAAACAACAAGCGGTTTTTATAGACTGGTTGTTCCAAGCGACCATCTTAAAAACTGTTTAATTCTAAAAGGTTATTACATGTAGGCTACATATATTACAACTATCTACTGCATGAATAACACATATATGCTCTTTAAACATCTGTAAATAAAATACTCTTTTTTTAGGCATAATGTTTTGGGTTTGTCTGTCCGTCGGTACGTCCGTACGTCCTGTTCTCGTGATCGCGTTATCTCAAGAAATGATTGATGGATTCCCGCAAAACTTAAGTCATGTATGTATTGTAGCATAATTGGTTCAGTACTTAGTAATAAGACGTAGAGAGCGTTATAGGTAATTGTGAAATATATACATGTGCATCATCAGTCAGTCAGCGTTGAGCTGTCGTTGCGACAGTTACTAGGCTAGTGTAGACAAAGAGATTCGATCATACACAGTATGTTCTACGTAGTGTAGAGATCAGTGACTTGGAACGAGATTATTAGGTAACCTGAACGGCAGATACTGTGTAAGTGTTGTTTCTTTAGTTCCTGTCGTACAGTTGCGGGTTGCGGGAGTGAGTGAAACGAGAGTCCACGTTTGTCTTTTACACAATTTATTTTTGTGAGTGCCCACTGAGAGTTCGTTGATGGATAATTAGCGAGTTTTCGCTCATGCCCGCGTCACGCTTTGAAGATTTGTATTTTGTATATGCACCAGCACCTGAACAATGTAATTCACACGCACGCACGTGCACATGCACTCATCAACATGAATATAACCTTTACCCCTTTGTTTAATGGAGACGATAGCTTCTAACTTACCTTTCCCAACATCATTAGATAATACATTTAATGATTCTGTAAATGAAAGTAAATATTATACACCGATGGAATTTAATGATACATTTATAGATAATTTGAATAATATCTCCTTATTACACATTAATTCTAGAAGTTTAAATAGAAATTTTGAATATTTTGAAAATCTCCTTCAGTCTTTAAATAATTTTAATTTTTCTGTAATTGGAGTAAGTGAAACTTGGTTACATCATGACTCTCCCCAGTTATTTAATTTACCTAATTATACATTAATAAGGGCCGATCGTGAAGGAAGGAGAGGCGGCGGGGTAGCATTTTATATTGCTGATAATTTGAAATTTAGAGTCCGTTATGATATTAAATTTGAACAGACAGAAGTATTATTTATTGAAATTGATAATGATAAATTGAAAAATTGTGTTATTGGTTTGATTTATAGACCCCCTGACAGTAATTTTGATTTATTCTATAACAATTTTGAATCATGTCTTCATAAAATATCTGATGAAAATAAACATGTTTAATTTCTGGGTGATTTTAATATAAATTTTCTTTCTTTACCCCATAATAGTAGAAACTCTGACAGGTTTATTCATGTGATGCGTTCATATGGATTTTGTTCATACATTAGTAAGCCCACTAGAATAAATGTACACTCCTCAACGCTTATTGATAATATTTTTTCTAATGCATTTACTAAAAAAATAACTGGAGGATTATTATGCTCAGAAGTTTCTGACCATTTACCTATTTTTGTAATATGTGAACATGAAATTTCCAAATTGAAACCACTTAATAATATTATGTATCGAAAAGAAACCCCTCATAATATTGAATTATTAAAGCAGAATTTAGCTGTAGAGGAATGGGTGGACGTATATAATGTAAACGATGTAAATATTGCCTATGAAATTTTTAATAATAAATTACAAACTTATTATGATTCCTTTAGCGAAAGTTAAACGTAAAAATAATAAACCAAATAACCCTTGGATAACGAAAGGTATACTAAAATCAATACAAACTAGAAATCGCATGTATAAAACATGGTTCTAGGACAATTACCCCCTGGGCAATCACCCCCCGGAAATTTACCCCCCGGAAAACTACCCCCGAAGGACAATTACCCCCCGGAAAATAACCCCCCGGAGAATAACCCCCCGAGGACAACTACCCCCCAAGGACAATAACCCCCCGGAAAATTACCCCCCGGAGAATTACCCCCCGAGGACAACTACCCCCCGAGGACAATTACCCCCCGGAAAATTACCCCCCGGACAACTACCCCCGTGGACAACTTCCCCCGAGGACAATTCCCCCCCGAGGACAATTACCCCCCGAGGACAACTACCCCCCGAGGACAATTACCCCCCGAGGACAACTACCCCCGAGGACAATTACCAACCGAGGACAATTACCCCCCGAGGACAACTACCCCCGAGGACAATTACCCCCGAGGACAACTACCCCCCGTGGACAATCAGGATTCAATAGCAAAAGACGATCTGATACATTGAGAGATGGCTACGAGCCTATAAGACCCCCTTCATGAACCCATATTCGCTCAAATACTAGCACGTTGTCTTCCTCGTTACTAAACATTTCCCTTTAATACATATAAGTTATACAACGGCAGTGCGGCTGCTGATTTCCACGAAGGATGTAAGTTTTAGGTAATTGTCAAGCGCTTCTCAAAATGCATAGAAATACATTTCTCTTGAGCAGCGTTATTTCAACTTTGTGAGTCATGGTACCCTCTTAAAAAATGAAAAGTTTTTCCCAAATCCCAAATTCTTCACAGACTATCTATTTTGCATGACTCAGGCACTCGCCAAGTGCTATGTTCATGGGTGTCGATCCCGGGGGGGGGGGGGGGGGGGGGGGGGGGATGGGGGGATATATCCCCCCCAAAAAAAAAATATTTCAGGTGGGGGGGGGTGGCCTGTCCAATCATCCCCCCAACAATTCACCATCAAAAAAAAAATGAAGAGAAACATTAATGATGAGAGCCCGATGAGAGTAGTTAATGGTTATTACTCGCAAGATGACCATCAATATACACATTTTGCTATCTCATCTTCATAATACATACGTAAATGATACATCCGTATATGAGACAAGAATAAATTGAATTCTCGCTCATACGGCTTCATCAGGAATTGATCAATTTATTCAATCAACAGCATCATAGAAATGCAGTGCGCCAAATGCAAAGCCGCAGCGTTAAAAAGCAACGAGCTAAATATGAAGCGCGAAGCGCAAAAGTGCAAAAAAGAAGTTAGAGAGTGGGAGAGAGAGAATATGAGAGACAGAGAGGATACAGGCGCGTATACAGGCGCGCGTAAAAAACGCCGGCCAAAAAAAGAGAGAGAGAGAGAAAGAAAAAAGGAAGAGGACGTAGGAAGCATAAAGATAAAGAGTCAAGAACGGTACAACGAATCGTCATCTTTCTCTTATAATGTAATGAAACGTCGAAGTTTCGCGCGGGAGGGGGTGGGGGTGGGGAACTGAATTCAGACAAGGATTAAGAGTCGAGAATGGTACAACGAATCGTCTTCTTTCTTTAGTAACTTAATGAAACGTCAAAGCTTTCGCGCTTCGCGCGGGAGGGGGGAACTGAAATCAGACAAGGATTAAGAGTCGACAATGGTACAACGAATCGTCTTCTTTCTTTATCAATTTAATGAAATGTCAGAGCTTCCGCGCTACGCGCGGAGGAAGGGGAACTTTATTCAAAGAAGGATTAAGAGTCGAAAACGGTACAACGAATCGTCTTCTTTCTCTAATAATTTAATTAAAGGTCAAAAGAAATTGAATTTAGACAAGGATTAAGAGTCGAGAACGGTACAACGAATCGTCTTCTTTCTCTAATAATTAAATGAAACATCAAAGCTTCCGCGCTTCTCTTGGGAGGGGAAAAACCCCCCTCCCTGCAGCCACCCCCTTTAGGGAGCGCGCTTCGCGTGCTCACTACCGCCCTCCTAAAATAAAATCCTTGCTACGCGCTTGAGAGGATAATAACCCAAGTTGCAAGCCCACATGGGTCCCATATTCTCTGAAATGTTATCTTTATTGAGGGTGACTTGAAAAAATTAATAACTTGTAAGGGAGGGGGTGCAACCTGCCACACACTTCTACCTCTTGGTTGCTTTGATCCATTGCCGAAATTATTTTGGCACCTATCACCCCCCCCCCCCCCCCCCCCCCAACCACGGATAAAAATCGACACCGTTGTGACCAACAATGACGGTCGCATAATACCGGGTACCCATTTAACACCTGGGTGGAGAGTAGCAAGTGCAGGTTAATATCTTGAAAAAGGATATTAGTGCCGGTGTCGTGATTCGAACCCTCGACCTGCGCATATCATACTCCCGCATGACAACATAAATATATAGATAACAGAAATATATAGATAACGTGAAGAAAACTTTAATTTCGGATCATGGTCGAGGGCCCATTATACAAAGACAAATACACGATCAGCTTAAAAAGTGACAGAGGATGCATAAATGAAATATTATACAAATAATGAATGGTTATGAGTTCAATAGTGCGAATATGTTCATGAGTTGAAAGATTAACATTCTATTCAACGAGGCGTCAGCCGAGTTGAATAGAATTAACGTTAATCTTTCAACGAATGAAAATATTTGCACTATTAAACGAATGAAAAACATTCATTATTTGTTTTATACAACATCGAAGAAGACCTAATAGAACGTTAATCAACAAATTATGCTTTACTCCTTATAAAGATAAATTAAAGTTCGAGTCAAGCCTTCTCGATTACATGCAGATTGCCTTCGCGTCAGATACACGCAGGGATACGCGCACATGCAGCAAAGAGGTACGCAGTCTGCATATAACCAAAAATGCACGGCGCATATAACCAAAAATGCACGACCGTGCAATATACCAACTATTGAATATCATGTGACCAACAATCGTCCAATCAAATGACAAGGATCCACGTAGGTGTTGTATAATACATCCTAATTTCTTTGTTTCTGCGCGCAATGTATTATTGAATTTCTTTAAAAAATGTAATTTCTGTTATTTACTCGGTAGCAAAACTTCGGGGGAATTGGGCATCTCCCACCCCCCCCCCCCCACATCGAAGTGAATAACTTGAAAACACTGAAATGAACTTCACAAATAACATAGAAATTGAAAGTTTATGAAATTTTCTATAAAGAGCAATTTGGAGAGAAGCTCGCATTATTTGTCACAGTATTTCAAATTCCTCGGGGGTGATTGTCATCGGGGATAGTTGTCCTCGGAAGAGGGGGGTAGTTGTACTTGGGGGGAATTGTCCTCGGGGGGTAATTGTCCTTGGGGGGAATTGTCCTCGGGGGGTAATTGTCCTCGGGGGGTAATTGTCCTCGGGGGTAGTTGTCCTCGGGGGGTAATTGTCCTCGGGGGGTATTGTCCTCGGGGGTAATTGTCCTCGAGGGGTAATTGTCCTCGGGGGTAGTCGTCCTCGGGGGGTAATTGTCCTCGGGGGGTAATTGTCCTCGGGGGGTAGTTGTCCTCGGGGGTAATTTTCCGGGGGGGTAATTGTCCTTGGGGGGTAATTGTCCTCGGGGGGTAATTCTCCGGGGGGTAATTTTCTGGGGGGTAATTGTCCTTGGGGGGTAATTGTCCTCGGGGGGTAATTCTCCGGGGGGTAATTTTCTGGGGGGTAATTGTCCGTGGGGGGTAGTTTTCCGGGTGGTAATTTTCCGGGGGTGATTGCCCAGGGGGTAATTGTCCTGATACGATAAAACATATATACGTAACAAAACTGATGTAAATTTAACAACTTATACAAAATACCGTAATAAATTAACAAAATTAATTCGAATATCCCGGAAGCTACACTTTCCAAATAAATTAAAGAGGGCTAGTTGTAACACATATGCTACTTGGAAAGTTATTAAAGAAATTATGGGGAAAAAAATAGACCCTTTACCAAAAGATGAGCTCACCTTAAATAATGTTATAATTGAGGATTCTAGTAATTATGCTAATTATTTTAATTCATTTTTCACCAATATTGGGCCTCAACTTGCAAGTAAAATTGATAGTCCTCCGAACATTCATTATACTGACTTTTTATCAGATCGAATCCAACAATCACTTTTTTTAAGTCCAACAAACCCTAATGAAATTATTACCGTTACTAAAGCATTAAGCATGTCCAAAGCTCAAGGTTGTGATAGAATTAGTACATCAATTTTAAAACAAATAATACATGTTATTGCTAGTCCACTAACCCATATTATTAATCAGTCTTTTTTGCAAGGTGTTTTTCCAGATTTACTTAAGATAGCGAAGGTAATTCCGATCTTTAAAAAAGATGATTCGCATGAAATTAGTAATTATCGTCCAATATCTATTCTTCCTAGTATATCTAAAGTTTTAGAGAAAATTGTGTATAATAGGTTAATAAATTTTTTAAATACTCACCAAATATTAAATCTAAATCAATATGGTTTTAGGAAAAATCACTCCACTGACTTGGCCTTAG
>JAVYIG010018685.1:0-17203 GCA_035222895.1 Strongylocentrotus droebachiensis | reverse complement strand
ATCATACCTTCGACTCATACTCTATCTAAATATGGAAAAAAATTGGCAGTCCTTATTCATATCAATGGACTTTTTATGGGCATGTTTTTGCCCATATACGCTATGTAATACAAAAATCGCGCGTGCGGACGGTTATCTTGAACGGACGCTCATTCCGTTATTAATAGTGATAAAGAGATAAACTTGGTATCAAATTGTTCGGAAAATTATGAGGAATATTCGGTCAAAAGCTTTTGCAGAGAAATTATTTTTCGTTCGGCCGTGACGAACGAAAACGTCCAAAAATGCGTGTTTTGCGCGATTTTTTATGAAATGCTTATGATGGCCTGAAACGTATGCAAAAAAAATTTAAGACGATTTTGAGCAATTTTAAATTTTACGCGCGCATTAACGCGCGCACCTACGCGTACGCGCATTTTTGCGCGCATTTATTGATCTGAAATTGACCCGACAAATATTGACCTTGATCATGACAAATATGAATGAGAAATGGCTTTCTGTTATGAAGATATGATCATAAGTTGATTTTCACAAAATGGCGTCTGGATGACGTCACGATGACTTTGAGTCTTTGAAAAGTCACGCAGTTCTAAGTTAGACTAAGATCTATCATCATGTCAAGTTTCATGATAATGGCTTTATTGAGTCTTGAGATATCCTGCGAACAAATTCGAGGAAGAATAAATAAATAAAAATCTTGACGAAATCAATAGGTGATACGTTGACTTCGTTACGTATCACCTAATGATGCTTTCTTCAAAATTTGCAATTTCAACTTTTGATTGAAATTTCGACATGATCTCAACATCTGATTAAAAAACAAAGTACACCGGTTTTATAGCCCATGGTCTCAGCTATAACATACCCAAATTTGGGAGAGAAGAGAGCACAAATGAGCGAGATAGTGCTGAAAGATTGATGTGATGTAGATTCATAATGTGAACGAAATTCACCCTCCATAGACATAACACGCAAATGACGAAAATTTTGACATGTGGCCTTTAATTGAATTTTTTACTATGATGACATCATTTAAATGAAAATTGGTGTAAACTGATCTCGAAGACGATTGCCTCGGCTACAACATATTAAAATCTAGAAGAGAATCGATGAATATTAAGAGAAATACACTAAATTTTCCATAAACATAATGACGTCATAATATGCATTTTTGTATTTTTGACTTCCAAGGCCATTATGATGACGTCAAGATGTACTTAATGGCCAAATGAGATATGAAATCATACCTTCGACTCATACTCTATCTAAATATGGAAAAAAAATTGGCAGTCCTTATTCATATCAATGGACTTTTTATGGGCATGTTTTTGCCCATATACGCTATGTAATACAAAAATCGCGCGTGCGGACGGTTATCTTGAACGGACGCTCATTCCGTTATTAATAGTGATAAAGAGATAAACTTGGTATCAAATTGTTCGGAAAATTATGAGGAATATTCGGTCAAAAGCTTTTGCAGAGAAATTATTTTTCGTTCGGCCGTGACGAACGAAAACGTCCAAAAATGCGTGTTTTGCGCGATTTTTTATGAAATGCTTATGATGGCCTGAAACGTATGCAAAAAAAATTTAAGACGATTTTGAGCAATTTTAAATTTTACGCGCGCATTAACGCGCGCACCTACGCGTACGCGCATTTTTGCGCGCATTTATTGATCTGAAATTGACCCGACAAATATTGACCTTGATCATGACAAATATGAATGAGAAATGGCTTTCTGTTATGAAGATATGATCATAAGTTGATTTTCACAAAATGGCGTCTGGATGACGTCACGATGACTTTGAGTCTTTGAAAAGTCACGCAGTTCTAAGTTAGACTAAGATCTATCATCATGTCAAGTTTCATGATAATGGCTTTATTGAGTCTTGAGATATCCTGCGAACAAATTCGAGGAAGAATAAATAAATAAAAATCTTGACGAAATCAATAGGTGATACGTTGACTTCGTTACGTATCACCTAATGATGCTTTCTTCAAAATTTGCAATTTCAACTTTTGATTGAAAATTTCGACATGATCTCAACATCTGATTAAAAAACAAAGTACACCGGTTTTATAGCCCATGGTCTCAGCTATAACATACCCAAATTTGGGAGAGAAGAGAGCACAAATGAGCGAGATAGTGCTGAAAGATTGATGTGATGTAGATTCATAATGTGAACGAAATTCACCCTCCATAGACATAACACGCAAATGACGAAAATTTTGACATGTGGCCTTTAATTGAATTTTTTACTATGATGACATCATTTAAATGAAAATTGGTGTAAACTGATCTCGAAGACGATTGCCTCGGCTACAACATATTAAAATCTAGAAGAGAATCGATGAATATTAAGAGAAATACACTAAATTTTCCATAAACATAATGACGTCATAATATGCATTTTTGTATTTTTGACTTCCAAGGCCATTATGATGACGTCAAGATGTACTTAATGGCCAAATGAGATATGAAATCATACCTTCGACTCATACTCTATCTAAATATGGAAAAAAATTGGCAGTCCTTATTCATATCAATGGACTTTTTATGGGCATGTTTTTGCCCATATACGCTATGTAATACAAAAATCGCGCGTGCGGACGGTTATCTTGAACGGACGCTCATTCCGTTATTAATAGTGATAAAGAGATAAACTTGGTATCAAATTGTTCGGAAAATTATGAGGAATATTCGGTCAAAAGCTTTTGCAGAGAAATTATTTTTCGTTCGGCCGTGACGAACGAAAACGTCCAAAAATGCGTGTTTTGCGCGATTTTTTATGAAATGCTTATGATGGCCTGAAACGTATGCAAAAAAAATTTAAGACGATTTTGAGCAATTTTAAATTTTACGCGCGCATTAACGCGCGCACCTACGCGTACGCGCATTTTTGCGCGCATTTATTGATCTGAAATTGACCCGACAAATATTGACCTTGATCATGACAAATATGAATGAGAAATGGCTTTCTGTTATGAAGATATGATCATAAGTTGATTTTCACAAAATGGCGTCTGGATGACGTCACGATGACTTTGAGTCTTTGAAAAGTCACGCAGTTCTAAGTTAGACTAAGATCTATCATCATGTCAAGTTTCATGATAATGGCTTTATTGAGTCTTGAGATATCCTGCGAACAAATTCGAGGAAGAATAAATAAATAAAAATCTTGACGAAATCAATAGGTGATACGTTGACTTCGTTACGTATCACCTAATGATGCTTTCTTCAAAATTTGCAATTTCAACTTTTGATTGAAAATTTCGACATGATCTCAACATCTGATTAAAAAACAAAGTACACCGGTTTTATAGCCCATGGTCTCAGCTATAACATACCCAAATTTGGGAGAGAAGAGAGCACAAATGAGCGAGATAGTGCTGAAAGATTGATGTGATGTAGATTCATAATGTGAACGAAATTCACCCTCCATAGACATAACACGCAAATGACGAAAATTTTGACATGTGGCCTTTAATTGAATTTTTTACTATGATGACATCATTTAAATGAAAATTGGTGTAAACTGATCTCGAAGACGATTGCCTCGGCTACAACATATTAAAATCTAGAAGAGAATCGATGAATATTAAGAGAAATACACTAAATTTTCCATAAACATAATGACGTCATAATATGCATTTTTGTATTTTTGACTTCCAAGGCCATTATGATGACGTCAAGATGTACTTAATGGCCAAATGAGATATGAAATCATACCTTCGACTCATACTCTATCTAAATATGGAAAAAAATTGGCAGTCCTTATTCATATCAATGGACTTTTTATGGGCATGTTTTTGCCCATATACGCTATGTAATACAAAAATCGCGCGTGCGGACGGTTATCTTGAACGGACGCTCATTCCGTTATTAATAGTGATAAAGAGATAAACTTGGTATCAAATTGTTCGGAAAATTATGAGGAATATTCGGTCAAAAGCTTTTGCAGAGAAATTATTTTTCGTTCGGCCGTGACGAACGAAAACGTCCAAAAATGCGTGTTTTGCGCGATTTTTTATGAAATGCTTATGATGGCCTGAAACGTATGCAAAAAAAATTTAAGACGATTTTGAGCAATTTTAAATTTTACGCGCGCATTAACGCGCGCACCTACGCGTACGCGCATTTTTGCGCGCATTTATTGATCTGAAATTGACCCGACAAATATTGACCTTGATCATGACAAATATGAATGAGAAATGGCTTTCTGTTATGAAGATATGATCATAAGTTGATTTTCACAAAATGGCGTCTGGATGACGTCACGATGACTTTGAGTCTTTGAAAAGTCACGCAGTTCTAAGTTAGACTAAGATCTATCATCATGTCAAGTTTCATGATAATGGCTTTATTGAGTCTTGAGATATCCTGCGAACAAATTCGAGGAAGAATAAATAAATAAAAATCTTGACGAAATCAATAGGTGATACGTTGACTTCGTTACGTATCACCTAATGATGCTTTCTTCAAAATTTGCAATTTCAACTTTTGATTGAAAATTTCGACATGATCTCAACATCTGATTAAAAAACAAAGTACACCGGTTTTATAGCCCATGGTCTCAGCTATAACATACCCAAATTTGGGAGAGAAGAGAGCACAAATGAGCGAGATAGTGCTGAAAGATTGATGTGATGTAGATTCATAATGTGAACGAAATTCACCCTCCATAGACATAACACGCAAATGACGAAAATTTTGACATGTGGCCTTTAATTGAATTTTTTACTATGATGACATCATTTAAATGAAAATTGGTGTAAACTGATCTCGAAGACGATTGCCTCGGCTACAACATATTAAAATCTAGAAGAGAATCGATGAATATTAAGAGAAATACACTAAATTTTCCATAAACATAATGACGTCATAATATGCATTTTTGTATTTTTGACTTCCAAGGCCATTATGATGACGTCAAGATGTACTTAATGGCCAAATGAGATATGAAATCATACCTTCGACTCATACTCTATCTAAATATGGAAAAAAATTGGCAGTCCTTATTCATATCAATGGACTTTTTATGGGCATGTTTTTGCCCATATACGCTATGTAATACAAAAATCGCGCGTGCGGACGGTTATCTTGAACGGACGCTCATTCCGTTATTAATAGTGATAAAGAGATAAACTTGGTATCAAATTGTTCGGAAAATTATGAGGAATATTCGGTCAAAAGCTTTTGCAGAGAAATTATTTTTCGTTCGGCCGTGACGAACGAAAACGTCCAAAAATGCGTGTTTTGCGCGATTTTTTATGAAATGCTTATGATGGCCTGAAACGTATGCAAAAAAAATTTAAGACGATTTTGAGCAATTTTAAATTTTACGCGCGCATTAACGCGCGCACCTACGCGTACGCGCATTTTTGCGCGCATTTATTGATCTGAAATTGACCCGACAAATATTGACCTTGATCATGACAAATATGAATGAGAAATGGCTTTCTGTTATGAAGATATGATCATAAGTTGATTTTCACAAAATGGCGTCTGGATGACGTCACGATGACTTTGAGTCTTTGAAAAGTCACGCAGTTCTAAGTTAGACTAAGATCTATCATCATGTCAAGTTTCATGATAATGGCTTTATTGAGTCTTGAGATATCCTGCGAACAAATTCGAGGAAGAATAAATAAATAAAAATCTTGACGAAATCAATAGGTGATACGTTGACTTCGTTACGTATCACCTAATGATGCTTTCTTCAAAATTTGCAATTTCAACTTTTGATTGAAAATTTCGACATGATCTCAACATCTGATTAAAAAACAAAGTACACCGGTTTTATAGCCCATGGTCTCAGCTATAACATACCCAAATTTGGGAGAGAAGAGAGCACAAATGAGCGAGATAGTGCTGAAAGATTGATGTGATGTAGATTCATAATGTGAACGAAATTCACCCTCCATAGACATAACACGCAAATGACGAAAATTTTGACATGTGGCCTTTAATTGAATTTTTTACTATGATGACATCATTTAAATGAAAATTGGTGTAAACTGATCTCGAAGACGATTGCCTCGGCTACAACATATTAAAATCTAGAAGAGAATCGATGAATATTAAGAGAAATACACTAAATTTTCCATAAACATAATGACGTCATAATATGCATTTTTGTATTTTTGACTTCCAAGGCCATTATGATGACGTCAAGATGTACTTAATGGCCAAATGAGATATGAAATCATACCTTCGACTCATACTCTATCTAAATATGGAAAAAAATTGGCAGTCCTTATTCATATCAATGGACTTTTTATGGGCATGTTTTTGCCCATATACGCTATGTAATACAAAAATCGCGCGTGCGGACGGTTATCTTGAACGGACGCTCATTCCGTTATTAATAGTGATAAAGAGATAAACTTGGTATCAAATTGTTCGGAAAATTATGAGGAATATTCGGTCAAAAGCTTTTGCAGAGAAATTATTTTTCGTTCGGCCGTGACGAACGAAAACGTCCAAAAATGCGTGTTTTGCGCGATTTTTTATGAAATGCTTATGATGGCCTGAAACGTATGCAAAAAAAATTTAAGACGATTTTGAGCAATTTTAAATTTTACGCGCGCATTAACGCGCGCACCTACGCGTACGCGCATTTTTGCGCGCATTTATTGATCTGAAATTGACCCGACAAATATTGACCTTGATCATGACAAATATGAATGAGAAATGGCTTTCTGTTATGAAGATATGATCATAAGTTGATTTTCACAAAATGGCGTCTGGATGACGTCACGATGACTTTGAGTCTTTGAAAAGTCACGCAGTTCTAAGTTAGACTAAGATCTATCATCATGTCAAGTTTCATGATAATGGCTTTATTGAGTCTTGAGATATCCTGCGAACAAATTCGAGGAAGAATAAATAAATAAAAATCTTGACGAAATCAATAGGTGATACGTTGACTTCGTTACGTATCACCTAATGATGCTTTCTTCAAAATTTGCAATTTCAACTTTTGATTGAAAATTTCGACATGATCTCAACATCTGATTAAAAAACAAAGTACACCGGTTTTATAGCCCATGGTCTCAGCTATAACATACCCAAATTTGGGAGAGAAGAGAGCACAAATGAGCGAGATAGTGCTGAAAGATTGATGTGATGTAGATTCATAATGTGAACGAAATTCACCCTCCATAGACATAACACGCAAATGACGAAAATTTTGACATGTGGCCTTTAATTGAATTTTTTACTATGATGACATCATTTAAATGAAAATTGGTGTAAACTGATCTCGAAGACGATTGCCTCGGCTACAACATATTAAAATCTAGAAGAGAATCGATGAATATTAAGAGAAATACACTAAATTTTCCATAAACATAATGACGTCATAATATGCATTTTTGTATTTTTGACTTCCAAGGCCATTATGATGACGTCAAGATGTACTTAATGGCCAAATGAGATATGAAATCATACCTTCGACTCATACTCTATCTAAATATGGAAAAAAATTGGCAGTCCTTATTCATATCAATGGACTTTTTATGGGCATGTTTTTGCCCATATACGCTATGTAATACAAAAATCGCGCGTGCGGACGGTTATCTTGAACGGACGCTCATTCCGTTATTAATAGTGATAAAGAGATAAACTTGGTATCAAATTGTTCGGAAAATTATGAGGAATATTCGGTCAAAAGCTTTTGCAGAGAAATTATTTTTCGTTCGGCCGTGACGAACGAAAACGTCCAAAAATGCGTGTTTTGCGCGATTTTTTATGAAATGCTTATGATGGCCTGAAACGTATGCAAAAAAAATTTAAGACGATTTTGAGCAATTTTAAATTTTACGCGCGCATTAACGCGCGCACCTACGCGTACGCGCATTTTTGCGCGCATTTATTGATCTGAAATTGACCCGACAAATATTGACCTTGATCATGACAAATATGAATGAGAAATGGCTTTCTGTTATGAAGATATGATCATAAGTTGATTTTCACAAAATGGCGTCTGGATGACGTCACGATGACTTTGAGTCTTTGAAAAGTCACGCAGTTCTAAGTTAGACTAAGATCTATCATCATGTCAAGTTTCATGATAATGGCTTTATTGAGTCTTGAGATATCCTGCGAACAAATTCGAGGAAGAATAAATAAATAAAAATCTTGACGAAATCAATAGGTGATACGTTGACTTCGTTACGTATCACCTAATGATGCTTTCTTCAAAATTTGCAATTTCAACTTTTGATTGAAAATTTCGACATGATCTCAACATCTGATTAAAAAACAAAGTACACCGGTTTTATAGCCCATGGTCTCAGCTATAACATACCCAAATTTGGGAGAGAAGAGAGCACAAATGAGCGAGATAGTGCTGAAAGATTGATGTGATGTAGATTCATAATGTGAACGAAATTCACCCTCCATAGACATAACACGCAAATGACGAAAATTTTGACATGTGGCCTTTAATTGAATTTTTTACTATGATGACATCATTTAAATGAAAATTGGTGTAAACTGATCTCGAAGACGATTGCCTCGGCTACAACATATTAAAATCTAGAAGAGAATCGATGAATATTAAGAGAAATACACTAAATTTTCCATAAACATAATGACGTCATAATATGCATTTTTGTATTTTTGACTTCCAAGGCCATTATGATGACGTCAAGATGTACTTAATGGCCAAATGAGATATGAAATCATACCTTCGACTCATACTCTATCTAAATATGGAAAAAAATTGGCAGTCCTTATTCATATCAATGGACTTTTTATGGGCATGTTTTTGCCCATATACGCTATGTAATACAAAAATCGCGCGTGCGGACGGTTATCTTGAACGGACGCTCATTCCGTTATTAATAGTGATAAAGAGATAAACTTGGTATCAAATTGTTCGGAAAATTATGAGGAATATTCGGTCAAAAGCTTTTGCAGAGAAATTATTTTTCGTTCGGCCGTGACGAACGAAAACGTCCAAAAATGCGTGTTTTGCGCGATTTTTTATGAAATGCTTATGATGGCCTGAAACGTATGCAAAAAAAATTTAAGACGATTTTGAGCAATTTTAAATTTTACGCGCGCATTAACGCGCGCACCTACGCGTACGCGCATTTTTGCGCGCATTTATTGATCTGAAATTGACCCGACAAATATTGACCTTGATCATGACAAATATGAATGAGAAATGGCTTTCTGTTATGAAGATATGATCATAAGTTGATTTTCACAAAATGGCGTCTGGATGACGTCACGATGACTTTGAGTCTTTGAAAAGTCACGCAGTTCTAAGTTAGACTAAGATCTATCATCATGTCAAGTTTCATGATAATGGCTTTATTGAGTCTTGAGATATCCTGCGAACAAATTCGAGGAAGAATAAATAAATAAAAATCTTGACGAAATCAATAGGTGATACGTTGACTTCGTTACGTATCACCTAATGATGCTTTCTTCAAAATTTGCAATTTCAACTTTTGATTGAAAATTTCGACATGATCTCAACATCTGATTAAAAAACAAAGTACACCGGTTTTATAGCCCATGGTCTCAGCTATAACATACCCAAATTTGGGAGAGAAGAGAGCACAAATGAGCGAGATAGTGCTGAAAGATTGATGTGATGTAGATTCATAATGTGAACGAAATTCACCCTCCATAGACATAACACGCAAATGACGAAAATTTTGACATGTGGCCTTTAATTGAATTTTTTACTATGATGACATCATTTAAATGAAAATTGGTGTAAACTGATCTCGAAGACGATTGCCTCGGCTACAACATATTAAAATCTAGAAGAGAATCGATGAATATTAAGAGAAATAC
The DNA here is from genome assembly GCA_035222895.1 of Strongylocentrotus droebachiensis. Classification (NCBI taxonomy): domain Eukaryota; kingdom Metazoa; phylum Echinodermata; class Echinoidea; order Camarodonta; family Strongylocentrotidae; genus Strongylocentrotus; species Strongylocentrotus droebachiensis. Next base: position 7,386 of record JAVYIG010018685.1, on the reverse strand, counting down.
ACTAAATTTTCCATAAACATAATGACGTCATAATATGCATTTTTGTATTTTTGACTTCCAAGGCCATTATGATGACGTCAAGATGTACTTAATGGCCAAATGAGATATGAAATCATACCTTCGACTCATACTCTATCTAAATATGGAAAAAAATTGGCAGTCCTTATTCATATCAATGGACTTTTTATGGGCATGTTTTTGCCCATATACGCTATGTAATACAAAAATCGCGCGTGCGGACGGTTATCTTGAACGGACGCTCATTCCGTTATTAATAGTGATAAAGAGATAAACTTGGTATCAAATTGTTCGGAAAATTATGAGGAATATTCGGTCAAAAGCTTTTGCAGAGAAATTATTTTTCGTTCGGCCGTGACGAACGAAAACGTCCAAAAATGCGTGTTTTGCGCGATTTTTTATGAAATGCTTATGATGGCCTGAAACGTATGCAAAAAAAATTTAAGACGATTTTGAGCAATTTTAAATTTTACGCGCGCATTAACGCGCGCACCTACGCGTACGCGCATTTTTGCGCGCATTTATTGATCTGAAATTGACCCGACAAATATTGACCTTGATCATGACAAATATGAATGAGAAATGGCTTTCTGTTATGAAGATATGATCATAAGTTGATTTTCACAAAATGGCGTCTGGATGACGTCACGATGACTTTGAGTCTTTGAAAAGTCACGCAGTTCTAAGTTAGACTAAGATCTATCATCATGTCAAGTTTCATGATAATGGCTTTATTGAGTCTTGAGATATCCTGCGAACAAATTCGAGGAAGAATAAATAAATAAAAATCTTGACGAAATCAATAGGTGATACGTTGACTTCGTTACGTATCACCTAATGATGCTTTCTTCAAAATTTGCAATTTCAACTTTTGATTGAAAATTTCGACATGATCTCAACATCTGATTAAAAAACAAAGTACACCGGTTTTATAGCCCATGGTCTCAGCTATAACATACCCAAATTTGGGAGAGAAGAGAGCACAAATGAGCGAGATAGTGCTGAAAGATTGATGTGATGTAGATTCATAATGTGAACGAAATTCACCCTCCATAGACATAACACGCAAATGACGAAAATTTTGACATGTGGCCTTTAATTGAATTTTTTACTATGATGACATCATTTAAATGAAAATTGGTGTAAACTGATCTCGAAGACGATTGCCTCGGCTACAACATATTAAAATCTAGAAGAGAATCGATGAATATTAAGAGAAATACACTAAATTTTCCATAAACATAATGACGTCATAATATGCATTTTTGTATTTTTGACTTCCAAGGCCATTATGATGACGTCAAGATGTACTTAATGGCCAAATGAGATATGAAATCATACCTTCGACTCATACTCTATCTAAATATGGAAAAAAATTGGCAGTCCTTATTCATATCAATGGACTTTTTATGGGCATGTTTTTGCCCATATACGCTATGTAATACAAAAATCGCGCGTGCGGACGGTTATCTTGAACGGACGCTCATTCCGTTATTAATAGTGATAAAGAGATAAACTTGGTATCAAATTGTTCGGAAAATTATGAGGAATATTCGGTCAAAAGCTTTTGCAGAGAAATTATTTTTCGTTCGGCCGTGACGAACGAAAACGTCCAAAAATGCGTGTTTTGCGCGATTTTTTATGAAATGCTTATGATGGCCTGAAACGTATGCAAAAAAAATTTAAGACGATTTTGAGCAATTTTAAATTTTACGCGCGCATTAACGCGCGCACCTACGCGTACGCGCATTTTTGCGCGCATTTATTGATCTGAAATTGACCCGACAAATATTGACCTTGATCATGACAAATATGAATGAGAAATGGCTTTCTGTTATGAAGATATGATCATAAGTTGATTTTCACAAAATGGCGTCTGGATGACGTCACGATGACTTTGAGTCTTTGAAAAGTCACGCAGTTCTAAGTTAGACTAAGATCTATCATCATGTCAAGTTTCATGATAATGGCTTTATTGAGTCTTGAGATATCCTGCGAACAAATTCGAGGAAGAATAAATAAATAAAAATCTTGACGAAATCAATAGGTGATACGTTGACTTCGTTACGTATCACCTAATGATGCTTTCTTCAAAATTTGCAATTTCAACTTTTGATTGAAAATTTCGACATGATCTCAACATCTGATTAAAAAACAAAGTACACCGGTTTTATAGCCCATGGTCTCAGCTATAACATACCCAAATTTGGGAGAGAAGAGAGCACAAATGAGCGAGATAGTGCTGAAAGATTGATGTGATGTAGATTCATAATGTGAACGAAATTCACCCTCCATAGACATAACACGCAAATGACGAAAATTTTGACATGTGGCCTTTAATTGAATTTTTTACTATGATGACATCATTTAAATGAAAATTGGTGTAAACTGATCTCGAAGACGATTGCCTCGGCTACAACATATTAAAATCTAGAAGAGAATCGATGAATATTAAGAGAAATACACTAAATTTTCCATAAACATAATGACGTCATAATATGCATTTTTGTATTTTTGACTTCCAAGGCCATTATGATGACGTCAAGATGTACTTAATGGCCAAATGAGATATGAAATCATACCTTCGACTCATACTCTATCTAAATATGGAAAAAAATTGGCAGTCCTTATTCATATCAATGGACTTTTTATGGGCATGTTTTTGCCCATATACGCTATGTAATACAAAAATCGCGCGTGCGGACGGTTATCTTGAACGGACGCTCATTCCGTTATTAATAGTGATAAAGAGATAAACTTGGTATCAAATTGTTCGGAAAATTATGAGGAATATTCGGTCAAAAGCTTTTGCAGAGAAATTATTTTTCGTTCGGCCGTGACGAACGAAAACGTCCAAAAATGCGTGTTTTGCGCGATTTTTTATGAAATGCTTATGATGGCCTGAAACGTATGCAAAAAAAATTTAAGACGATTTTGAGCAATTTTAAATTTTACGCGCGCATTAACGCGCGCACCTACGCGTACGCGCATTTTTGCGCGCATTTATTGATCTGAAATTGACCCGACAAATATTGACCTTGATCATGACAAATATGAATGAGAAATGGCTTTCTGTTATGAAGATATGATCATAAGTTGATTTTCACAAAATGGCGTCTGGATGACGTCACGATGACTTTGAGTCTTTGAAAAGTCACGCAGTTCTAAGTTAGACTAAGATCTATCATCATGTCAAGTTTCATGATAATGGCTTTATTGAGTCTTGAGATATCCTGCGAACAAATTCGAGGAAGAATAAATAAATAAAAATCTTGACGAAATCAATAGGTGATACGTTGACTTCGTTACGTATCACCTAATGATGCTTTCTTCAAAATTTGCAATTTCAACTTTTGATTGAAAATTTCGACATGATCTCAACATCTGATTAAAAAACAAAGTACACCGGTTTTATAGCCCATGGTCTCAGCTATAACATACCCAAATTTGGGAGAGAAGAGAGCACAAATGAGCGAGATAGTGCTGAAAGATTGATGTGATGTAGATTCATAATGTGAACGAAATTCACCCTCCATAGACATAACACGCAAATGACGAAAATTTTGACATGTGGCCTTTAATTGAATTTTTTACTATGATGACATCATTTAAATGAAAATTGGTGTAAACTGATCTCGAAGACGATTGCCTCGGCTACAACATATTAAAATCTAGAAGAGAATCGATGAATATTAAGAGAAATACACTAAATTTTCCATAAACATAATGACGTCATAATATGCATTTTTGTATTTTTGACTTCCAAGGCCATTATGATGACGTCAAGATGTACTTAATGGCCAAATGAGATATGAAATCATACCTTCGACTCATACTCTATCTAAATATGGAAAAAAATTGGCAGTCCTTATTCATATCAATGGACTTTTTATGGGCATGTTTTTGCCCATATACGCTATGTAATACAAAAATCGCGCGTGCGGACGGTTATCTTGAACGGACGCTCATTCCGTTATTAATAGTGATAAAGAGATAAACTTGGTATCAAATTGTTCGGAAAATTATGAGGAATATTCGGTCAAAAGCTTTTGCAGAGAAATTATTTTTCGTTCGGCCGTGACGAACGAAAACGTCCAAAAATGCGTGTTTTGCGCGATTTTTTATGAAATGCTTATGATGGCCTGAAACGTATGCAAAAAAAATTTAAGACGATTTTGAGCAATTTTAAATTTTACGCGCGCATTAACGCGCGCACCTACGCGTACGCGCATTTTTGCGCGCATTTATTGATCTGAAATTGACCCGACAAATATTGACCTTGATCATGACAAATATGAATGAGAAATGGCTTTCTGTTATGAAGATATGATCATAAGTTGATTTTCACAAAATGGCGTCTGGATGACGTCACGATGACTTTGAGTCTTTGAAAAGTCACGCAGTTCTAAGTTAGACTAAGATCTATCATCATGTCAAGTTTCATGATAATGGCTTTATTGAGTCTTGAGATATCCTGCGAACAAATTCGAGGAAGAATAAATAAATAAAAATCTTGACGAAATCAATAGGTGATACGTTGACTTCGTTACGTATCACCTAATGATGCTTTCTTCAAAATTTGCAATTTCAACTTTTGATTGAAAATTTCGACATGATCTCAACATCTGATTAAAAAACAAAGTACACCGGTTTTATAGCCCATGGTCTCAGCTATAACATACCCAAATTTGGGAGAGAAGAGAGCACAAATGAGCGAGATAGTGCTGAAAGATTGATGTGATGTAGATTCATAATGTGAACGAAATTCACCCTCCATAGACATAACACGCAAATGACGAAAATTTTGACATGTGGCCTTTAATTGAATTTTTTACTATGATGACATCATTTAAATGAAAATTGGTGTAAACTGATCTCGAAGACGATTGCCTCGGCTACAACATATTAAAATCTAGAAGAGAATCAATGAATATTAAGAGAAATACACTAAATTTTCCATAAACATAATGACGTCATAATATGCATTTTTGTATTTTTGACTTCCAAGGCCATTATGATGACGTCAAGATGTACTTAATGGCCAAATGAGATATGAAATCATACCTTCGACTCATACTCTATCTAAATATGGAAAAAAATTGGCAGTCCTTATTCATATCAATGGACTTTTTATGGGCATGTTTTTGCCCATATACGCTATGTAATACAAAAATCGCGCGTGCGGACGGTTATCTTGAACGGACGCTCATTCCGTTATTAATAGTGATAAAGAGATAAACTTGGTATCAAATTGTTCGGAAAATTATGAGGAATATTCGGTCAAAAGCTTTTGCAGAGAAATTATTTTTCGTTCGGCCGTGACGAACGAAAACGTCCAAAAATGCGTGTTTTGCGCGATTTTTTATGAAATGCTTATGATGGCCTGAAACGTATGCAAAAAAAATTTAAGACGATTTTGAGCAATTTTAAATTTTACGCGCGCATTAACGCGCGCACCTACGCGTACGCGCATTTTTGCGCGCATTTATTGATCTGAAATTGACCCGACAAATATTGACCTTGATCATGACAAATATGAATGAGAAATGGCTTTCTGTTATGAAGATATGATCATAAGTTGATTTTCACAAAATGGCGTCTGGATGACGTCACGATGACTTTGAGTCTTTGAAAAGTCACGCAGTTCTAAGTTAGACTAAGATCTATCATCATGTCAAGTTTCATGATAATGGCTTTATTGAGTCTTGAGATATCCTGCGAACAAATTCGAGGAAGAATAAATAAATAAAAATCTTGACGAAATCAATAGGTGATACGTTGACTTCGTTACGTATCACCTAATGATGCTTTCTTCAAAATTTGCAATTTCAACTTTTGATTGAAAATTTCGACATGATCTCAACATCTGATTAAAAAACAAAGTACACCGGTTTTATAGCCCATGGTCTCAGCTATAACATACCCAAATTTGGGAGAGAAGAGAGCACAAATGAGCGAGATAGTGCTGAAAGATTGATGTGATGTAGATTCATAATGTGAACGAAATTCACCCTCCATAGACATAACACGCAAATGACGAAAATTTTGACATGTGGCCTTTAATTGAATTTTTTACTATGATGACATCATTTAAATGAAAATTGGTGTAAACTGATCTCGAAGACGATTGCCTCGGCTACAACATATTAAAATCTAGAAGAGAATCGATGAATATTAAGAGAAATACACTAAATTTTCCATAAACATAATGACGTCATAATATGCATTTTTGTATTTTTGACTTCCAAGGCCATTATGATGACGTCAAGATGTACTTAATGGCCAAATGAGATATGAAATCATACCTTCGACTCATACTCTATCTAAATATGGAAAAAAATTGGCAGTCCTTATTCATATCAATGGACTTTTTATGGGCATGTTTTTGCCCATATACGCTATGTAATACAAAAATCGCGCGTGCGGACGGTTATCTTGAACGGACGCTCATTCCGTTATTAATAGTGATAAAGAGATAAACTTGGTATCAAATTGTTCGGAAAATTATGAGGAATATTCGGTCAAAAGCTTTTGCAGAGAAATTATTTTTCGTTCGGCCGTGACGAACGAAAACGTCCAAAAATGCGTGTTTTGCGCGATTTTTTATGAAATGCTTATGATGGCCTGAAACGTATGCAAAAAAAATTTAAGACGATTTTGAGCAATTTTAAATTTTACGCGCGCATTAACGCGCGCACCTACGCGTACGCGCATTTTTGCGCGCATTTATTGATCTGAAATTGACCCGACAAATATTGACCTTGATCATGACAAATATGAATGAGAAATGGCTTTCTGTTATGAAGATATGATCATAAGTTGATTTTCACAAAATGGCGTCTGGATGACGTCACGATGACTTTGAGTCTTTGAAAAGTCACGCAGTTCTAAGTTAGACTAAGATCTATCATCATGTCAAGTTTCATGATAATGGCTTTATTGAGTCTTGAGATATCCTGCGAACAAATTCGAGGAAGAATAAATAAATAAAAATCTTGACGAAATCAATAGGTGATACGTTGACTTCGTTACGTATCACCTAATGATGCTTTCTTCAAAATTTGCAATTTCAACTTTTGATTGAAAATTTCGACATGATCTCAACATCTGATTAAAAAACAAAGTACACCGGTTTTATAGCCCATGGTCTCAGCTATAACATACCCAAATTTGGGAGAGAAGAGAGCACAAATGAGCGAGATAGTGCTGAAAGATTGATGTGATGTAGATTCATAATGTGAACGAAATTCACCCTCCATAGACATAACACGCAAATGACGAAAATTTTGACATGTGGCCTTTAATTGAATTTTTTACTATGATGACATCATTTAAATGAAAATTGGTGTAAACTGATCTCGAAGACGA
>JAVYIG010018684.1:0-17210 GCA_035222895.1 Strongylocentrotus droebachiensis | reverse complement strand
TCTAGCTTTTTTCTAATAGATTTTCGCTCAAACTTTCACTGACCTGTTTCTCTAATTTTCTGCTTCTATTAAAACCAGCTCAATATCAGGGTGGTCTTCCACTTAAATTTTCCCCGCACCGTGTTTCACATAACTTTTCTGTGTCTTTCTATCTCAATTTCTGTCTCTCCATTCCTCCACTCCCCCGGGCTTTCTTTATCTCATCCTCCACCCTTCCCGTTTCTTACTCTCTGTATCTTCTTCTCCTTCTTGTGCTTCTTTTTCGTCTGTTTTCATTTACTTTTTGTTCTCCTTCTTCTCGATGTCACTATTCTCCGTCAAACATAATTTCTTCGCATGATCATATTTTAATGACGGGTATATACAAAATACACAGAAATGAAATCCATCAGTAAAAAACGACCGTGTTTACTAAAAGCTATAAAGATTTATTAAACACTTTTAACTTCTATACAACAGCTTGTATTTTAGAATCATCACATACCCGAAACGAGTGTATATGGTTATACATGATGGTTTACATGAATAAATCATTAAAAGCACGTTAGAAAAAAAGAAAGACAAAAGATGGCGTTTTCCTCATTCCCAGCCGTTCCCTAAAAACAAATCATCATTATTTTCCAACTTTGAACTTGACCTGTAATGATCAACAGTGGCAAATTTACATGAAAAAAGGACTAGAAATATGAATTTCAAAAATATCAATTCAAAATGTTCCAGTTAACACATATTTACAGCTGAAAGACGTTCTTGAAATCTTTTATACAACACTAGCAAAATTAAGAGCCTTATGTACGAAATGAGTCACGTGCACAGGTACATCATGTACGAAAGACACATGGAAAGAAAGGCAAATATAGGGAAAAGGGGGGAAAGGGAAATGAAAGGCGGATCTTTGGTAAGATATCAGTACCCCCTTCCCCCTTTCCCACCGCCACCAACCCCCGGTCAGCTGGACCTATATGTCCCGCCAAAGAAACAAACACCGAAAACAACATAACATTAAGTTGTATGAAATGAATTCGCTTTCTAAAAATATTCATAAAAAGCAATGGTAATCCCCAAAATGTTACGTACATTACATCCATAACTTACAGGGAATTTTTCCCCTCCTCTCTTTTTGTTAAAAAGTAATAAAAGTTGCATATTTCACTGTGTGATGTTAAAAAACTGATGTCCAGTGAACTTGCATGTACAATATATTACCACAGTACATTACATAATAATGTATATTATAATTTATTTTTTGAAAAATCTGCCAAACTTGCTGACCCACGAAACCGATTCCATATTTGATAGGAAGAAAGACAAGTGATATGTGCGTTTTTTTTCGTTTTTTTTTTTAGATCTCGATGATCTACAGTGTACTAACCTTATCTAAACCATATTATATACAAAATGATACGTCTAGTCCATCTCAATTCAGCTTTGAAATACATGATTTCTTGCAAGCCAATTCGAAGATTGTTATCAAATGAGACGCATTCGAAAAATCCGAACACATTTCTGAGAATACAAATACATGAGAACACTGGAATGTACGGGAAAAACTGTTTTTTGGTTGCTGCATTTAGTACTTTTGAAGGTCCATTTCGCACTCCTCCACGTTTCAAAGAAGTTTTCCCTGGTCTTAAGCCGTCTTTTGATTAACGATTTGAAGAATTCAATCAAAGAATGTTCTTACAATGCTTTTTAACATGACAATAGAAATATGACGACTAAAACCTATATTTTCCTCACAGCTCATAATTGTAGTAACATGTCCTACGATAACAACAAGAAACAATAACAAAGTATTATGACAAAATATATCAAAGTGACACTTTCCGACTACGTTTGTTTTCAACTGAAAATGATATGCTTGGATGTACTATATTCAGTGATCAAAATCCATCTGAGGATCTTTGACGGAGTTTGAACGTCTCCTTCTCCTAATCTTCACCTGCGGCTCGGTAAGCACAGTGCTATGTCCACCAAACTGTTTATAAACGGTCTTATTGTGCGCCATTGCCGGGTCTAAATGACAAGGATTTGTTGCTAGTTTTTGTAACTTCTCATTCCGACGAACCTGACCCTCCGGGGGCGGTTGGGGGAGAGGGCGCTGTCGACGTCTTCGGCGCCGCTTCTTCTCTTGATGATGACCTTGATGCTGCGGTGATGACAGGTCGGACGTAGTTTCTATATTCCCCTCCTGCTTCCTCGGTGTGTGACCAGATCTAGCCTTCTTAGGCAACTTCTTTGTCTTAGATCGGCATTCACTCGTACTAGGTTCAGTGTTACTTTCCTTTGTTCTCCTTTTGCGCTTGGCCTTTCCTATCCTCCGTCCTGCTATCTTGACACCCTTCTTCTGCTTCGGAAGCATGACATTGCTCATCATTCCTTTGGCAATGGAATCTAGCTGTTCTCCATCCATATCATCGCAGACGGACCAACGCCGTTTAGCCGTTTTATCTGGGGTAGGTGGAAGGATAGGACCGTAGCAGACATTCGTTCTCGACTCTGTAGTCGTCTCATCTGAGTAAGGAGGCGGCGAAGTAGAGGTTACGTTCGTGCTTGCATTGTGTGATGCCTGGTTTTGACGAGGGTGCAGATATTCTTTGCGATTGCCCTCGCGACCTGCATGCGTTCCGATTCTCTGATGTTGATTCAAAGTGGCATTTTTCTTCTGCAAAATAAGACAAAAACAAAATAAATATACATTAAGTGACATTGTTCCCCATTCCCAGTCATTCCCTAAACGAATCAAGTTAATTTGATTAAATTTATTAAAAAAAGAAGACGATCCGTTATACCGTTTAGGCTGAGAGAGTTACCGTGTTTAAATAAATAAATGAAATTAAATGAAATTATCAAACACAGAACTTGACTTGTGATGATCAACATTGGCAAATTTAAATGATGAAAAAAAAAGGACTAGAAATATGAATTTCAAAATATCAATACAAAGAGTTCAAGTGAACACATATTTTACAGCTGAAATACATTCTTGAAACCTATAATATAACAATACCAGTAAAGCTCATTGTGACGAACCTGATCCTCAGGTGGTTGTGATGAGGGCGCTGTCGACGTCTTCGGCGCCGCTTCGGCTTTTCTTGACGACCTTGACGCTGCGGCGATGGTTGGCCGGAAGTAAGTTTCTCCATCTCCTTGCCGATTACTCGGTGTGTGATGTACAGATCTCAGGCTTTGTCCTAGGTTTGTTGACATTGCTCTCCTCTGATTTAGATCTTTGCTTCCAACTGCTTTCTGATCAGGGAACATCTTCTTGGTAATGGTACTGACAAACTTGCGACCCTGCGTAGATATGATGTACTACTTCTCAGATGTCCCCTGTCATGCCTGTAACTGATGACTGCTTTCACTTGAGTATCCAAACAGGACAATATAACCATATAACCCACTTGAAACGGGTGCTGGGGATTTGAAGTGTCTGTCGGTGTGGTAGAACCGTTTTATGTGCCGCTCATCTGAAGAAAAAAAATGAGACAAGCGATGATCAAATATGGTTTTCTGTTTGTTTATATTCATAAATATATTTCTGCATGGTTCTTCATGATACACAGTATGATCATGATCATGATCATGATGATGAGCAAATTCGAACATTTGTAATTGTAGTAAAGTTGTAAGGCAATTACGATCATAATCTACTTACAACAATGCTGGATAAATAACAAGGACATAATAATAATAATAATAATAATAATAACAATAACAATAACAATAATAATCGTCGCCCCCCCCCCCCCAAAAAAAAAAAGAGAGAGAGAGAGGGAGAAGAGAAAAAAGTAAATGGACGTAGGAAGAAAATGGAGCAGACAAAGAAACATTTTTGAAAATTCAGACAAGGATAAAGAGTCGAGAACGGTACAACGAATCATCTTCTTTCTCCAATAATTTAATGAAACGTCAAAGCTTCCGCGCTTTGCGAGGGAGGGTGAACCTTAATTCAGACAAGGATTACGGGTCGAGAACGGTATAACGAATCGTCTTATTATACTCTGATAATTTAATGAAACGTCAAAGCTTCCGCGCTTCGCAAAGGGGGGGGGGGACCCCCCCCCCCCTAGGGAGCACGCGAATTCGCACGCTAACTACTGCCCCCTAAAATGAAATCCTAGCTACGCGCTTCATTAGTGCTTATTAACTATTCATGTGCTTAGAATAATATGATTCTAATAACTCTCATAATATCAAAGGATTAAGAGTCGAAAACAGTTTAATGAATTGTCTTTTTTCTTTAATGATTTAATGAAACATCAGAGCTTCGGGGGAAAACTGAATTTAAACATGCAAGGATTACGAGTCGAGAACGGTACTACGAATAGTCTTCTTTCTCTAATAATTAAATGAAATGTCATAGCTTCTGCGCTTCGCGCGGGGGGGGGGGGCGAAACAAGAATAATGAGTCGGGAACGGTACAACGAATCGTCTTCTTTCTATAATGTAATGATATGGATGTTCTCGTGTTTGCGTTTTCCTCAAGGGTTCATTGACGTACATGTGCAAGGCAAATTCCTGGTAGATTTCGCTAGAACTATGTTTACAAACATACATGGTGAATTCCTTGTATGCTATTTTTAACACCTGTTCCGAGACGTTGCGCTCTTAATTTTGGCTCTACTTTTTCGGCTTGGCCGATTGGATTAGGTGTCGCTGGGCGTGTCGCCACAGTTGACTTAAATTTAATTAGGCAAATTTGGGAAATAGATTTGTATTACAATTGGAAGGGTTTTTCCTTGTTGCCGGGTCTGTTCACACTATCGAAATAGTATGAGAGAGGAAGTGAAGATTACAGGTGTGTAATAGCCAGAAGCATGTGGGCTCGCTACCCAACTAACAATTGGACGTTTTCTGAACGTTCTAAAAACGTTCCAAGTTGGTTTTTTGGACGTTTTGTGAAAACGTTTTTTGGACGTCAAAATGTGGTAGGTTTTCGACGTATTTAAAACGTTTTATTGGACGTTTTAAAAACGTTTTTTAAACGTTAAAAGAACAAAAAAAAAACCTTTAAAAACCTTTCAGACATTCGAAAAGTCCAAAAACCTTTTGAAAACGTTCTAAATATATTGTGGACGTTGTTAGAACGTGCAGAAAACCTTTAAAAAAACGTTTGGAATGTTCTTAAAACGTTTTTAAAACGTTAAAATGCACTACAAACGTTTTAAGAACGTCTAGAAAACCTTTTAAAACACGTCTGGAACGTTTATAAAACGTTTTCTAAACGTCCAAATGTACTGGAAACGTTTTGAAAACGTTTAGAAAACCTTTTAAGAACGTCCAGAACGTCCTGGAAACGTTTTGAGAACGTTCAGAAAACCTTTTAAGAACGTCTAGAACGTCCTGGAAACGTTTTTACAACGTTCAGTAAGCCTTTTAAGAACGTCTAGAACGTCCTGGAAACGTTTTAGGAACGTTCAGAAAACCTTTTAAGAACGTCCAATATACAGTGAATTTTTAATAAACGCTAGGTCACACATGTATTTGATTGATTTTATGAATTTATTATCAAACATATTTACAAAATATGTACAAAGGCTTGGCAATACAGTACATCATGTATATTTGAAAAAGAGTATTGGTATTTCCCGAAGTGCCCCCGAAAGAACATACAATTCTAATATTCAGAATAAATTGTTATTTGATCAATATCGGTTCACAAACGGCTGAAATATCCATAAATATATTTGTATTCAAAATATTAAAAATGCTTGAAGACTACTTTGAAGAAAACAAATCTGAATAGTTCTTTAAAAAGCAATTGATATAGATATTTAATTATTATTTTAACAAACATTAAATGCAGAAACTAAAATTAACGGGTCATTTTGAATACTAACAGGGGCTTTACTTGGCCGTTTGTAATTATTACTTTGCACCGTGATGGTGCAGGTTTTGGTTTTAAAGTTAAGTTTGACCAATACTAAACTATCCCTTTAAAACTATAGATACATAACACATGAACAATCTACAAATAAAACATAAGAAAATGATAGATGAGTTGAAGATATGCCTCATTAACTGGCAAATATGAATACTCATATAATTCACGGGTCTATGTCTCTATGAATATACAAGGCAAAGATAAAATGAATAGTGTCAATAATTTTGCAGCACACAATAGATAGCAACTTTGGTAACACACTTTATAAAAGCAATTTGAGTTATTTACAGAACCTGGCAATTCATGCCAAAAAGATGCCCCAGCAAATGATTAAGAAATCTTTCTATAATAAGTCTTGATCTTTGGTAAAACCAAATAGTGGATTACTGTAAATTTGTTGTGTACTATATCAAATTCAATGTGAATAAATTCACCAGAACCTTTTAACAAAATGTCACAAATTATCATTAAATACATGTGAATAACCGATTTAGCTATGTGCCTCCACCAAGGATTAGCTTCATCATCCGGTGCAAAATATAACTATTCAAAAGAGTACATGTATTTACTTTCTCATTAACTTCTACAAGTGATAAAAATGTGACTATTTTAAGAAGTCACATTTCAAGTGAAAGTACGTCCAAACAAAACAAGGAAACTACACTCGTTTCAGCTCTACAAATTGGCAACACTGATGACACCAACTGTGAGTAGCTATCCATCAACTTTGTACTCAAAATTTCATATTTTCTAAATTTTCCTTAAAGTTACACATTTCCACAGCTTTTAATCAGAGTATGTTCAGATTACTAATGACGAATAGCTTTCTACACAACATGCTTTGACTATGGGGGTTAGAGAATGTAAAATTTTGTGTACAAAGTGAATTTAGAGCTACTCAAGATGTCATCAGCATTGTCAATTTGAATAGCCGAGAGTAATTTACTAGAAAATGTAAAAAAAGAGTAGTTTCCTTACTTTGTTTTCCTTACCGAGTTTGCCCATTTCTTATTTGTAACTTTGTTCAAATTTGTCTCCTTTGATTGAAGCAGTGAAATTTCTAGGGTAGATTTCCCCTTTAAATCCGAGTAAAAAATTGTCCTTTTGATCGACCAAAGATTTAGTGGGCAGGTCAAGATTTCCCAGAAGCCTTGCATCTTACTTCAAATATAAAATCAACACAAAACACATGAACAATCTACAAAAGCTATTTGCAATAAACTGATAGAAATGAGTTGATATGAATTATTAACAGGCAAATATGAATACTCAAATTTAAGGGTCTATGAATATAGAAGACAAGGTTATAAGAGAGTTTGGCAGCACACACATTGGTTTCAGCATCCTTACAAAAAGGTGTACATTTACAGACCTATACAACTTTGTCTTGCATTCTCAACAAGATGTTGGCAATTCAATCCAAAAAGATACACCAACAAAACTGTTATGTCGCTGATAAAGTTTCTCCATTATTAGCTGAAATGGTCAAAATTTGGTTTAAGTATGAGTTTTAGGATTTTTTGCATTGCCCCTGAATGAAGGTATCTTAATCTACCTTGAATGAAAATGTGGTGTTCACTGGTTCGGTAAACGGCTCCCTCAGGTCTTCCACATCAACGGCCGCTCCCGATTTGGACAAAAGCAGTTTTTGTACCACCGGCGTCAGCTGCTGCTGCCCTTCCTCCAGCCTCTGCAGCGTACACACTACACAGTACCTGCACTTGAAAATTGCCTGAGAAGAAAAAAACAGACACATAAAATACATTATAATAACAGTTCAAGTCATTAAAAAGTTTGACAGCAAATTAATAGGATATTTTGGCGAGATATGTTTGATAGCTGTCCAATTTAGTCACTTCAGGAATATATCACCCAGCTTCAAAGACGACACTTTTGCAGCGCTTCCAACAAAGTATACATACTGTAAGGATTTAAAAGCGACTCTTCTGTAAGAAAACTATACCCATGCCTTGTTGATGAAATAAATTACATGTACGCCGAGATAATCTGCCTCTCTTATCCAATCCAACAGTATTTTAGTGTAGCAACTTAGTACAAATGGCAAATGTTGTTTTGTTAGTTTATACGCTCTATAGTATATGTTCTGATGATAAAAAAAACCTCAGAAACTTTCGTTTGTGAAATGCTATCTGAAAAAAACTTACTTTCCGAAGCCCGAGCCCTTGCTGGAGTTGTGGGTTGGAACTGAAAAATGCGATGTGGACTTGGACTTCACATTCAGTTCGGCATTGGTATCTCTGCTGCCACAGCCTTAGTCGTTCCTCCGCGTACATGTTGTTTTCTTGATTCAAGATCTGAAAAACAGAGACACATTGCAGATGTTAAAAGGGATATCAAGACATGACAAGAATTCTCATAAACTGAACAAACTTTTGGGTAATGTAAACTTCTTGTCCGAAATTTATGCCTAGATTACAAATTAATTTCCAGTTTTGCCGGAATGGTGCCACATCTATTAATCATCATTTTGCATGGCTAGGACACAAAGCATGTCTAGCTTAAGCTATCCCAAATAAATTATCTTAGGTTTTCATCATCTGTTGGATTTTGAAGAAAACGAGAAATAAGATGTAAATTATACGTCTCTGGCCGAGCCAAGCACTACTAACCATCAAGAGACAAATACTTACCAGCGTCACTTCCGGAATCACTAGAAGATTTGCTTAATCTCTGGGGAAGACGTCTCTTTCGCTTCTACACGGCATCATCTTCCGATACCAGGTTTGACGTGTCCTCTGCCTTCCTGGCGATGTTTTTGCGCTTTCACATAGTTGCCTGTATGTAAAAATAAAACAAATCAATCCTTAAGTTAATCTACGTTATTGGAAATCAATTTCTTTAAATAATGTGTCATCTGAACTAAACAGATTTTTTTTAAAGAGACGAAATTGAGAACAAGATATAGATCTAGGTCTCGATATTTCTAAAAAAACAATATTCATACAAAAAAGGTGGTTTGGGAGCTATTTCAATTGCCTAAAAAACAAACCTGTTGTAATAGGGGGTGGGATAATATAAAGTTGCTAAATGGTGGTGGAGGGAAAAGCATGGAATGTTCCACTCCCGTGGGATTTTAAATGCTATTGAGGGAAGAGTAAATAAGTCAAGAAATGAGCTGTGGTAGTCGAAGGACTTATTTTCTTCACGAAATAGCATTTTAAATCCCGATGGGAACTTTCCATGATTTTTCCAGACAGCAAAGTTAACAACTCAACTGTTTTAATCATCCGATTACCATGTAATGTAACGAGCCATGCGCACATACCCACTCCAGCAAAGAGTCCATGCTATTATGCGTATTGACCTCTAGCACTGCACTACGTGTTAATAGGCAGCATTTGCTCAAAAGGAATAGTCAATACACACATAATACACAAATGCACTTATCATGCCGATGCGGCTGTAAGCAAATTTTGACAGTAGACAAACAATTTGAATTTCTTAATTGTTCTTTCTAACAAAATAACATCGGTAAGTTGAACAAATTGTATTTTATTACTGCTATTTAGGTGTCATCAATTGTCACTAAAGTACAGATTTTTAGTGAAAGAGTTTTGTACAGTGGTGTTTGAAATGTTAAGTATCAATAGCACAGCTTTTAATACACACAGCCAGGATAGTAATGCAGCTATGTATGCACTAACTCCAAGAAGCTCCGACGCCGTTCGGCATCGGAGCTTCCTGGTGTTATGTGTGCACATACCCTAGCCTACCCAATTACCATACCACTGTTACCAGTCAATGCAATGAAAATTTCAACGGCCTGCACATGCAACATAGAGTCTGCCGTACTTTTAGTTTTAATGCAAATAATCAATATTTTATTTCATTTTACATGCTTCAAAATCAATCAAACAAAGCTTAAATTCCTTACAGATATCAGAATGTTAAAATAACGCTTACCTCGGTGTCGCAGTCTAACAGATTATTTGAAATCTCGAAGTCACGTCATCAGGCAGTCAACTCGTCAGTCAGTTTAAAACACGCGGCAAGCTCTGGAGCGAGCGCGCCGCACCGGCCGCGCCGGATACGATACTATACAGTGGTACGATTATATACGGTGCGTACGCACTTTGTATACACGTGGTTGAATGGAGCATATAAATGACGTAGCGCGGTCGGACTAATTGGGCTGGGGGAGGGGGGGGGGGGGGGGGGGGAAGGGGCACAAACATTATGTGAGGGGGAGGGGTCACTCCTTATGTATTTCTTTTTTCTTCAAATAATGTCACCTTATGTTTTCTATTTTTTCCTCAAAATTATTGGGGGCACGTGCCTCCCTCCATCGCTACGCCACAGGAGTGCATCAGTTTGACATACCTCGACCCCCCCCCCATGCGTATGCATGTGGCCTTATTTCGCCAGCTGGTATTTTTTAAGAAATATTTATTTGGACATAAAAAAAAATTCAACAAAATACGTCTGAATAAAACGTTCTGTAAACGTTTTACAGGACCTATCCAAGAACGTTTAATTTGTAACGTCCAAAAAACGTTTTCTGAACGTCTTCAAAAGACCTAGCTCCGCAGCGAATGTAAGGTCCCAACTTAGACGTTATATACACGTTTTTTAAACGTTTAATATGGACGAAGACAAAACGTTTATTTTGTAACGTCCACAAACGTTTTGTAAACGTCCTATATCAAACGTTCTGTAAACGTCCTATATCAAACGTTCTGTAAACGTCCTATATCAAACGTTCTGTAAACGTCCTATACCAAACGTTTAATTTTGTAACGTCCACAAACGTTTTGTAAACGTCCTATATCAAACGTTCTGTAAACGTCCTATATCAAACGTTCTGTAAACGTCCTATACCAAACGTTTAATTTTGTAACGTCCAAAAAACGTTTTTTAAACGTTCTAAAAAACCTAAACTTTGACGTAAATGAGAAGTCTAAGCTTTAACGTTATATAAACGTTTTTAAAACGTTCATTTAGGACGAAGACGTACAGGACCTAAAAAAAACGTTTTGAAAACGTTCTGAAAACGTTCTGTGTTTGCTGGGTAGTGTGGACGGACATAGCAACATTTATCCCTTTTTATATTCATTGAATTAATTTCCAGGGTTGTTGGGTCTCCGGGTGATTTGCATCTCTTGTTTGAAAGATTAGAATGTAAGAAACCCAGGTGGGTGCGTGAAAGAAGTATGCGAGGAATAGAGATGCGGATCATCCGGAGCGCCTTGTATCCGTGGGGGTAAATTCGCCAAGAAATATAGGACCTTTTAATACGGAAACCAATTATGGGTGGATTGATATTACGCAATGCGTCTGTGTGACACGCCTCAATTTTTGGGAGGACGAGGCGTGTCAGTTCGGGGGGATATAAAAACCGAGTTGAGTCTCTGCAACGGGCCTTTTACGATCGTAATCATATTAATCCTTATCTGTTAAAGTACAATTAAATACTTGTAGTTCCCCTGTACATGTGCATAGTGACAATCCTGACCAACAGTCGTTTGCTGAGCCTAGCTCTTCTGACATATTTCCATCTTACACAAAAGATCAGTTAATCCAAATGCAGAAAGAAGACCCCGAACTGAAGTTTGTATGGGAGCGGTGGTCCCAAAATTGGGCACCCGGTGATGAATACTTCGAACATCCTTCAGAACCTGATAATACTAAATCATGGTCGACTCATTGGTCTCGCCTTTCATTGAAAGATGGTTTGTTAGTAAGAAGAGTGCTAGACCCTGTATTTGGGGAGATATTCCAAGTTTTACTTCCTCAATGTTTACGTAAGAATGTGTTGGTAGGATGTCTATTTGGATAAGTTATATTTAGTTATCTGGCATAATGACCACCAAGATGTCTATCATGTTCGACCCATTAATGGAGGTGAAGTAAAGGTGATTAATCGTAAATTGTTAAGAGAAGTGCCCTCTGACACAGGGGCGGTAGAGTTAAACGAGGATAATTTTAGGTTTGATCCTAATTTCACTGATGTACATGTACATGATAAAGTATGTCCTCGCAGGAAGCTGTAATGTATGGAGATACCGTCTCGAAAGAATTTTCCGAGGGAAAAATATTCAAGATTAACATGGCTTAACAAAAAGAAATGTAACCCTCTCCAGCCATCATTTCCATTAACAGCTGTCCATATCAATGCACAGTCCCTCTCTGGCATTCCAAATAGTACGAAATGTTACGCAACGCCATCTGCTTCCCTAAGTTCTCTATTCACTCTTTTGCAAAAACATGCAAGCATCGAGCTTTGAAGCCATGCGTGGCACCGAAAAATTAAGTCATGTTCAGTGAAGATGTATTTAGCTATAACAAATAAATACAGAATTCACAACATTATGACCAATGCAACTTTCTATTAGTCATCAAATGTTTTTTTTCCGTTCTCGGATAGCTCTACTGAAGACATGACCATTTCAACCAGCGAAATCGACCAAGGAAATCATGAGTTAGAGCGAATGAAAGGTTTTCATCATCATGATTTTCTCATCTAATTATTTACATTTTCCGAAAATTTCCTAAATTTGTACATGGCTAGGAAGGTAGTCAGTCAAAAGGTTTATCTTCCTAAAGAAATAAATAAAATGGTGTTATATGTTTGCGCATTTATTGATTTAGGGCTAGAAGTTATCAGGTTATCACCACTATTCACCCCAAGTACTGGCCGGCAAAGCAAAAGCCGCCGTGCTCGCTGGACTGGGCTGTGTGTTGAAAGGGAGAACCTAGTGCTACTAGGGAGCTGTACGGTTTCGGAGGTGGATTAAGGGGGATTACGGTAGGGGAAACAAAAGAGGCGCGGTGCCACGGATGGCTTCAAAGGGGCCTCTTGGACGGGATCTCCATTAATTACAGCTTCCTGGTCCTCGTAAACAGCAAGATAAATACATGGGAGAGTATATGTTGGTTCCTAATTTTGATAAAGTAGGTAGGCCCTATAGATCCAGTAGGGGAGGATGTAGCAGGGCGAGCCGGAGATGATAATGTTAATGTTCCAGGGAATCAGGATGGTGCCATCCCAAGAAGGTCGCAAAGACAAACTAAGGGTAGAAATTCTAACCCTTTTAATTTACCAAAATCAGTTTTGCGCTGATTATTTACAAATTTTGAGATATTCTATGTACAGTCGGATATTTCGTATTGTTATTGAAGGGACCGTAATATTGACGGTTAATTATCACGGTAATTAGTCGTTTACATCAAATTGGAGAGTTAATAATTTTAATTATCAAACTTTTACTGCTTTAGGGCTGGGTACCCGTCCTGATTTTATGAGTCGTGTTCTTATTCGGTCATAGCTAAGTTGGGGTCATTTATGGTTATGGTGATTTTTGCCTAATTGCGTGTTGAAATTGGTTGTATATTCCATAGGTCTGCATATTACAAATTTTTATATTTTTCCAGTTACACGTATCGTTGTCTATTCCAGTGTTCGGAGAAGGTGCATGTATTTTCACTAGTATATTTCAATTTTTAAGTAGTTTCTGATTACATATGGATGTTTACAAGTGGCAGGAGAAGTCCCAACAACCGGTTGGAGGAGGTCTGGGGTATCCGGCTCTGACCACCGGGGTTGTGACACTTCCCTAAGCTTCGCAAACAGTTTCAGGCTATAATTACAAGTAGTTGGAGACATGATAATGGTAGGTTTCATAGTCTGCTGTAGGGAAATTTGGGCGTTTTTGTTAACCATGCAGGAATAGGACACTCGAGGAATTTATAATAGGTTTTTGGATTAAAATTTTAATTTTGTTATTGCCTCTTTAGGCAGGACCACATAATTGGTTAATTATGTGGATGAAGAGAGGAGGAAAAAAAAAGGAAAATTTTGGAGTTTGAGGGTTTGTTTAATTGACTATTGGGTTGTGCATTTACTTACAAAATATTGACATGCTGTTTTAATATGCAAAGGGTGTCATTAATGGGGGGGGGTGATATTTCTAAGTATGTTTGAACTAGTGGGTATTTTTGTGAGTTGGATTACCAGTTTGATATGTGTGTTTACATATTGTAATTTGGAAGCCATGTTGGCTTTATATGATGTATATGAAGTTATTGTAAATGTTTTGGGGCTGGGCAGCCATGTACGTGTGTGTAACTTCGAGGGGAACGTATATATGACGAGAATTTCTATTTTTTTTGTTGCGATCTTATGGGACAGATCGTTTCAGTAGGGGAGTTTGTAATGATATGGATGTTCTCGTGTTTGCGTTTTCCTCAAGGGTTCATTGACGTACATGTGCAAGGCAAATTCCTGGTAGATTTCGCTAGAACTATGTTTACAAACATACATGGTGAATTCCTTGTATGCTATTTTTAACACCTGTTCCGAGACGTTGCGCTCTTAATTTTGGCTCTACTTTTTCGGCTTGGCCGATTGGATTAGGTGTCGCTGGGCGTGTCGCCACAGTTGACTTAAATTTAATTAGGCAAATTTGGGAAATAGATTTGTATTACAATTGGAAGGGTTTTTCCTTGTTGCCGGGTCTGTTCACACTATCGAAATAGTATGAGAGAGGAAGTGAAGATTACAGGTGTGTAATAGCCAGAAGCATGTGGGCTCGCTAGTGTGGACGGACATAGCAACATTTATCCCTTTTTATATTCATTGAATTAATTTCCAGGGTTGTTGGGTCTCCGGGTGATTTGCATCTCTTGTTTGAAAGATTAGAATGTAAGAAACCCAGGTGGGTGCGTGAAAGAAGTATGCGAGGAATAGAGATGCGGATCATCCGGAGCGCCTTGTATCCGTGGGGGTAAATTCGCCAAGAAATATAGGACCTTTTAATACGGAAACCAATTATGGGTGGATTGATATTACGCAATGCGTCTGTGTGACACGCCTCAATTTTTGGGAGGACGAGGCGTGTCAGTTCGGGGGGATATAAAAACCGAGTTGCGTCTCTGGAGCGGGACCTCTTTTCGTTACGATACCGACATGAGTTGCTAATTTGCTTCAATTAGGGTTGCCCAACCCCAAAACATGAACTTCGTGATGTTATTAATTCTACGTTTATTTTAATAAATCTTCAACTCCAATCAAGAATTTGTTTTAGTGACTTTGATTTATCTTCGTTTTCTACACTTCAAGAACCTAAGTGATCCTTTAACATTTTCTGAGTCGGTACTAGGCGGGGCGGCTTTGGCCACCGGGCCGTCTCGCCGTGGATCGCTTCAATAATAATTTAATTAAATGTCTAAACTTCCGCGCTTCGCCCGGGAGGCGTTATTTTTTTATGCGGCACAGATTGGGGCATGGCGCGTGTTAAACCTATGGGAAGTACGTTCTTTCCCTTCTGAATAGTGTCTGCACTTACGTGAGACTAGTCATGTTCGCTAGCGCATTAGCGCTGCGAAGAAGTTTGTATATCCATCGCGAACTATGTGTTTAGATAACATTTCTCTTCGTTTAAGTTAGTTAAGTTTTATTGACTAATTATTGTGATGTTCTCCTTATTGACGTACGTGCTGCCTCCTCTTCAGATTTACAATTTGATTTTAATTGTTGATGTAATGATTTTCCATACGGTAGTGGATTACATGTAACACTATTAAAAACGGACCTCTACTACAAGTACGCACACGGTACGCACACGACCACTATTAGTCTGTAAATAAAGACCCCTTTTAAAAAAAAGCCCCAATCTGTGCCGCATAAAAAAATAACGCGCCCGGGAGGGGGAAACTGAAAAAAAAACTTAGTTCCTGGCCCGGGGTATATAGGGTTAAATTTGTAGACATTGGGACATTGGCTTTAATATATTTGTCGGTAATTGATGGCTAGTTTTGTTGGTAATCGGTGGCCTCTACACCCCCCCCCCCCTGAGAAAGAGGTCTAGCGACGCCCTGATAACAACACAGTTTATACACTCGAGATAATTTTTGCAAGTAGTACTGGTGAAGTACAAGACCACGTCTTTGTGCATAGTGCAGCAACGAAGCATATATTATACAACGTCTCGCGACGTGACAGATCACTTTTCTCTAACTTCTAACAAATCAGAAGGCCTTGTGTTTTTTCCTCCAGAAGTGCCGGTGGACATTAATGCGCCAAATCTAGTTCTCAAATTTCAAAAGATCCCTGACTCTTGGAGGGGGTACGAGAAAGCAATTTTACGTCATATTACTCCAGAGAGTGCCTGAAAAAAGTGGTGCTAAAATTGCAAATGCTTCCTATTCTAAGAGGGGGTTCTGACCCCCTCCCAGACCCACCCCCGCTTGTCGCTCCGCTCCATCGTTTTTCATATATTTCACCCCATGCGATTTTGTGCCCCCCCCCCCGCCCCGGTAAAAAAAAATACCTGGATCCGCCACTGTCATACAATAACTACTCATAAATATAGCACCCCCCCCCCCTTTCTTGTCGGTGTATTCACCAACCAATTGTACTCTGTAACGATAGATCCCTAAACAGGATCAACAATGTGTATGTACATAAACTAGGAGCACTAACAATCACTCCTTTCTCTCTGGCCGCGTTCATGCTTGATTTTGACGGCCAGAATCAGGCATCTGTTACGTGTCTAGTTTAAAACACGCTTGCGTTCATGCTCACTTTTGTAGAATCACCGAAAACGGCGATCACGAACGCCGATCGTAAACTCACAAAAAGATGCGTTTACAATTGTAAACGCGTTTAAATGGGGTCAACGCACTGACCTCTAGTAGGTCTACGTAGCATGCACAGTGAAGGTCACACAATGCCACACAAGGAGAATTGCCTGGATGAGCCAGAGAAGTAAGCATGAACAGCTACACCGTGGAACTGCGATCACGATGAGCGTTTACGATGAGCGTTTCAGACCGCTCATTCTACCTTCAAAATCAAGCATGAACGCGCCCTCTGTCAGCAAACTAAGAACTAGTCTTTAGTGTTCAGACCAAATACATCCCTTTTGCTCCAATAGTGATACTTATATATATATATGGTTGTATCAAGTATCAAGTATCAAGTTTATTTGTCTTCCAGAAAACACAATCATGTGACAAAATATAATAGAGTATAATCATAACAGTACAATGTAGAATAGAGAAAGACGAGGAGACCTTGGTTGAAGCACAGCTAATTGTTAAGTTAAGGCCCCCTCATATGATGTGACAAAGATAACTGGTTCATGAATACAACAAAAAATATGGAATATATAAAACTATTTGCAAAATACTCTCCGGAGAACAACTACCCAACGATGCATCGATCGACCACAGCATGATGACTACAACAAGTATACCTGAAGATGCGCATGCACATCCCCATCACACCGGGTGAGCTAACAAGTCAAGATACAGGAATAATAACATATAAACCTTATTACATAAATGGAGTGAATATGCTAGA
>JAVYIG010018683.1:0-17221 GCA_035222895.1 Strongylocentrotus droebachiensis | reverse complement strand
TAAGAGTAAAGAACGGTATACAACAATTCGTCTTCTTTCTATAATAATTTAATGAAACGTCTAAGCTCCCGCGCTTCGCGTGGGATGGGGAAACTGAATTCAGACAAGGATTAAGAGTCGAGAACGGTACAACAAATCGTCTTCTTTTCATAATAATTTAATGACCCACCCCTCCCCCACCTAGGGAGCGCTTTGCGCGCTCTTTAAATGATTCGCTTGCTCAATACCGCCCCTCTCTAAAATAAGATCATAGCTACGCGCCTGCATTAAAATATATAGCTATGATGCTTACTAAGTTGACGAAATAATTTGTATATTTATGTCGTTGACAAAAATGACCATTTGTGCATAACAATTTAGCCGTTGGCCCCGGGTTTATAGGGTTAAATTTGTAGATATTGGGACATTTAATTTTGTCGGTAATTGGTGGCTTGTTTTGTCGGTAATCGTTGGCCTCTATACCCCCCCCCCCCCCCCCCCCACTGAAAAGGTCTAGCGACGCCCCTGACGACACATCAGGTCTATACTTGCGTTTTGTGAGAGGCTCAAGTATCCGGGCCAGCGTAAGTTTTGAATAAAAACAAAACGAGTACACGCTCTCCAATCGTATTGGTTATTGGGGAATTTCGAATGTCATCAAATATGTTTTTTCCTTTTAACACAATGATTGTTTTGCGACTCAATTCAGGTCTGACTAAATATAATTTTTTTCGTAAGGCAACAGACAAGTAATTTAGTCATATACCTGATTAACATTTGAAGATTTCCTAAACTAATGCCTGGCCGTGCGTAACCCATATTTGAACCCTAAGTTGCACCTGAAATTGCAACATGTGCATTATAAGCTCCAAACGCTTTCTTTCATACAAATACTCCAAACAAAATCCCAAAAGCTTGATTGCATACTATTTCACAAGATGTAATTAAACAATATGATTGACATTAATGATACACTTACATGTACATGCAAATGCATGATCATTTTTGCGCTTCTTGCTCCCAGCAAGATAGTTTCCTTCTACATTTAATTTTGTTGCTGTTACGAGTTAATTTTTATATTCACATTTTTGTTATCAAACAGGAATAAATAAATTAATATATAAATACATTTGTACAATGATAGTTGTACAATGATGATAGAAGAACCAATGGAAATCGCAACTGATCTTCCCTACTTCCTTTTCTTTTCTTCCTCTTTGTTTTTTGTCCCTTTCTCTCCTCTTACCCTTTCACTTCCCTTCCTCTCTCTCTCTCTCTCTCTCTCTCTTTGCTGAGGGGGGGGGGGGTACAAATCGGGACAAATTGCAACTGATCTCCCCTACCTTTCTTCTTCCTCTTTTTTCCCCTTTCCCTTCCCTTACTTCTCTCTCTCTCTCTCTCATTTTTGTTTGCTGAGGGAGGCAGGGGCCTTTCGCCCCCTCCCCCCCCCCCCCGATCCACATGATGTTGATGGGATTAATCGTAACTGATCTCTGCTTCTTTTTACCCTTTTCTTTTCTTCTTCCTCTTTTGTGTTCCATTTTAGCTCTCCACTTTCCCTTTCCCTTCTTTCTCTCTTTTTTTTTTGGTGGGGAGGGGGTTGGGGTGGTCGGGGAGGGGGGGGGGGGGGGGCAGAGGCAAAGCCCTTTCTCCGCGATCCACATCTTGTTTGCATGAAAATTGCAACTGATATCCTTTCTTTTATTTTCTTCTTTTGTTTCTTTCCCTTTCCTTCCTTCTCTCTTGTTTTGCGGGGGGGGGGGGCATGGGCGGCAAGGCCCTTTTGGCCCCCGATCTCCTTCTTTTCCCCTTTTTCTTTTCTTCTTCCTTTCCTTTTCTCTCTTTTTTCCCTTTCCCTTCTTTTCCTTCCTTCTCTCTCTCTCTCTCTTTTGTGTGCTGAGGGGCCAGGGGAGGGCAGGCGAAGGCCTTTCGCCCCCCGATCCACAACGCGTTGGTGGGAAAAAATCACAATTTTATTGATCTCCCGTACCTTTTTTTTCTTTCCCTTTCCCTTTTCCCTTTAGTGAGCACATTTTTTTTTTTCGGGGGGGGGGGGGGGGGTCCTCGAAAATTTAAAAATTTGCATCCTCCCCCCCCCCCCCCCTCCCCTTGAGCGCCGGGGGGGGGGGGGGCGAACCCCCCAAAAAGGTACAAATCACGTGTTTTTACATGATTTTTTTCTCAAGGGGGAGGGGGGCCCGGGCCCCCCGGGCACCCCCCCCCCCTGGATCTGCCACTGGGGTCAAGACCCTCTCGCCCCCCCCCCCCCCTGGATCCGCGCCGGGAAGACCTGTAGTGTCGTCGCTAGCTAGCTGGCAAACCTGAATATGGGTTATCCAGTCGTTTCATTCATTAAGTACGTGTGGACTAGAGTACGGACATTCGGTGCGGCAGGCGGACTATTGGTGCGAGACCTCTTCCGCACAGATTGTCCGTCGGACATTTGAGGCGCGCACGGAATGTCCGACACGGACATTCTGCGCGGATAAAATCCGCACCGATCGTCCGCTCTCGATCGATCTCTAATGGGGGGACGATCGGTGCGGGTAACATTCTACGCGGTCACACCGGCGCATATTTTTTTTACACAACTGTTTAGCCACTTCAGTCAAATATACTGTGCAAACGACTAGAGACAGAGTCTAGCATTACACTTGGCAGTTTTGTTGGATTGCTGGAGCTGTACATGTGTACATGCTTGTTATTTGTTTCGGGTTAAATCTATCCTCTCTTCTCTTTCATTATGTATTTCTGTGTTCTCCTTCAATCTATCCTCTTCTCTTTTGTCACGTATTTCTTTCTTTTTACTTTAATCTATCCTTTTCTCCTTCGTCATCTATTTCTTTGTTTTATACTGATAGATTCACTTTCTCCTTTATGTATTTCCCCGTGTTTTTCCTTAATAAGTCTAGATCTATATCCTCTTTAATAGCTCTTCAACTATGACTGTATTTCTATGTTCTTCCTTTGACTTATCCTCTTCTCTTTCCTTATGTATTTCCTTGTTTTTCCTTCTCCATATCCTCTCCACCATCCTTGTTTTCCCTTTTCTATCATCTTCCCTTCCCTTCACTGGGTGTACGTGCTTGCACATAGTGCGCTGACGACTTAGACTCTTTCACCAGAGCACTTCTTGGAGTTTTTTCGCGAAAATGGCTAAACAGTTGTGTAAAAAAAATATTCGCGCCCCGCCGCTCGCTGACTTTTTTCTTTCAAGTCTTGCGCACCTTTTAAAAGATTTTTTTTGAAAATCGGACCTACGGTTACAAGGTCACGTGACCTTTTGTCTTTGCATGTCAGCCAGAAAATCGCTCATTTTCGTGATTTGTGTACAAAAAACAGATCAAACATGGGTTATTGGGTCTTGTTTAAAGGTACTTAGAAACATTGTGATGGTTGATTTCACAAATCTGTTGAATCAGGATGCAAAACACGTAAAATTATATTTGTATGTATGGATTATCCAACTACGATGCCCCAACTCCGAAATTAATTCAACGGGTTTTCGAACGGGCGTCGATGTGCGGCGCTTCTGAATCTAAATTCTCCCAACAATTTTTGAATTTTCCCAACCGTTTTTCCATGAAAAAAAGACATAAAAACAGGCTATAAAAAATCTGTCAACACTTAAATGTCTGGAATGGAATGTAGAGCCATTTTATTGCTTTGTGAGATTTCCATTCACCTAAAATGTAATTAAACTGTAATAATATAGTTGGGAGAATTAAGGAATCGATCGGAGCAGTTTTTCACAATTTGTACCATGAATAATGGTCCGTTTTCGCTCATATTCTCAGATTATCTTCTATTGCACATCTAGCACTGAAGTCACTACCTTAGCATCACTATCTCTCATCTGAGCAATGTTACAAAGTCCCTTTAAGGTTTAGGTGGATGTTTTGGGAGTCAAAATAGTTGAATTGTGGTTAGAAATGAAATAAAACAACAAAAACAATCAAATACATAAGTTAAAAAAACATTGAAATACATAAGAAATTATCAAAACAAGGGATAACATAAGGAATAAGCTGGCTCTTCCAATTTTTTTGTCGTATTATTATTCAGAATGGTCTAATGAATATATGTAGTGAAAAAGAATGCTTAAATATGAATAATGTATGATTTATGGGTAAAATTTTTCAAAAAATTGAAGTTATCATAGTATTCTATACACTTCACTTGACATGCGTGCAAATTTTCGCGGAGATCGGCCGCTTCACGGCCGAAATCTTATGGGGGGGGGGGGCGGCCGTACTAAGACCTCAAATAGCCCGGCCTTTCTAGGGTTAATATGAAAATCTATCACAACTCCATTTCAAGTGCCTGAAATCCAATCTTTGACATGTAATGCTGAACATGCCGAAAAGGTAATTAAACGTGTAAAGATACACAAGCGACGTGAATCTGAAAGTGCCATTTATCGGGTTATTGACTTCCGGTCAACGTCCCAGAAGAAAAATCATTAAATCCATAACACACTTTGACATGTCTCAAGCAAGCAATTCAAAAGAAAATGTCGTCAGCCAGAACAGAAAGGGGAATATTATCTTGCGCGTGTTCAAGGAACCGCCCTGGTGGATCTGTGCGAAATGCACTGCGAACATCGTATGCCAGATACTTATACTTTGTACGCCATGCAGACACTGCGACAATTTCGTTCGTTACTGTCCTGACCTGAACTTATACATTGGGGGCCATATCATCGTGTGATAAAGTTTGATTCAGATAACTCTCTAGTTGAAATTCTCATTGTTTCGTCACAGTGGATTGGGAACGTGAACTATCTGTCTTTCAAATCGTGATTGTCTGCCGACCAGAACCGACGAAGGTTTGACGGAGAAAGCCATCTGAAATAAAGCGGCAATATAATTCGTGTTTAATTCATCCACTTTAAGCTATGTTAATCTTGTACCGCTTGCAATCATAATTTAACATACTCGTGTAATCCCAAGAACTATTTTGAATTTGAACAGAACCGCAAACTCTGAATATATTATACCCTTAGACTACAGGGGAATTCATTCATCTGTAAAGTTTGTGACATTATTGCTTAACCAAATACGTACACGTATATCGCATATTATTTGAGAATATGAGTAACTCACCAGCACTTGGTTTGGAGAATATGACTTACTCACCATCCCTTGGTTTGGAGAATATGACTTACCCACCAGCACTTGGTTTGGAGAATATGACTTACCCAACATCACTTGGTATGGAGAATATGACCAACTCAAACGCACTTGGTCTTTCTCATGACATACTAATCATTTTTCTTTTCAACATGGGATCAGCGTTGTTGGTTAACATATTTGTCCTCTTCATTTTACCACGGCAACAAGCTATAGACGATACCTCTAGGTTACTGTATAAGGCATCCGGTTATCTCCAACTGATATTGAGTTTGACATGGGGTGGTTGGTGCATCGGCTTGAATGTGTACCGCTTCGTTGAAAAGACATGTAAAATAGTTCATTATATCTTCCATTTTGTAACCATATCTAGTTTATTCTCCCAGTTGTTTTGTTATAGCTTCATCAGCATTTGCAAGCTCATACTGATAACACGCCCTCTGCGGTATCGCTTGATTTTAACGCCGCTGAAAGTGAAAATCATGCTCTCTGTCATCATACTAGTGTCAATTATTAGTTGTATTCCTCTCATACCATGGTCTAATACTTTCTCAAGTTTCATAGCTGCAGATTGCCTGTCGCCTGACTCGTTGTCGAATGTGGATATTCAATTGGTTGGGAGGATTACAATATTATTGTCCATTACACCGATTATAATCGCGCTAATAATCACCACCACGACAAACTTTGCTCTTCTTGCGGTAGCTTGTCAACAGAAACGCCGCGTTGAAGCCGTGGCTGAAGTAGCTCCAAGAAATGATGGCCCACAAGGTGAACGACGACGTACGGCACGAGTTAAATGTTTGCGGTGTCCTAGAAAGGGTATTGCGACCATTTTTACGCTAACCGTGTCGTTTTACGCCTGCTGGATTTTATGGTTAGTGAGGACGAGAGAGGCATCCAAAAACTGGGAAGACATCATTAAAGCAACGGGTGGAATGAGTGGATGGCTTCAACCTCTACTCTACATCGCAACGTGTAAAGAAGCTAAAGACATCGCTAGCAGCTACTTGTCAAGATTAAGGCGAACATTGTCGCTAATAGGCTACTGAAGGCTTTTTACAAAATGAGAAGTACAATGTCATTTTGTATACTACACTCAGCCAAAAAGAAAGAAAGTTGACATCACATATCAAAATAAACAAAAATTAATCCTCTTAAAGATACACTATGCAATTGGAATGATACCATTCACGCATGAGTGAGCATAGCCATTTAACATTAAATGCATCTCCGAAACAAGATTACAACAATTGATCTCAAATGTTGATGAGCATTCCCAATTTAAAGAGTCAAATAAAAACAATGAAAACACGTAATAACTGGAAACACAAAATAAGAGGCATATGGAACGTGTTTATAAAAAAACCCACGAGGTCCTGAGACTACAGTGAAAAGCTCAATTCTCCTCATTCTTGCTCTATTTATGCAATTTTCTTAATAATAAGATCCGCAAACGGTAAAATTAATGTACCCATCCATCAAATAAAAGTTCAAAACTTCATCTTAAATTATTTTGGTAGGGTATCAATTACCTTCAATATGATATATATTTTATAATCTTTTAGTGACGTCTTACATCAATATTTTGAACATTAAAGAGCGTTCATTTTCCTTTTTTGCAGATTAACATACTACTAATACATAATTGTAAATCAATCCCTTAAAATGTATTCTAAGTGATACCCCAAAAAAGAAAAAAGTCCAGGTACATGCATTAATCGAGCAGACGCCCTACATACCTATTAGAAATGTAATCGCCAGCCGGATATTAATGGATCACATTGATCACCTACAGCACCCGAAAACCTTGTAAACAAGCTGAGGATTTTAGGATTTTCTACCACAAAACAAAGAAGGAAATAATTTCTTGCAATAACCCTTATAAAGAGTTTCGATTGATCCTTATCAATCGCAAATATATGTTCAAGTTTCAAGTTTATTTCACATTTCACAAATAAAAAGAATTTACATAATTGACAAAAATAGAACATAATATGAAATATACTAAAAGTGTCACATTATATAATTAATTCTTTGAAAAGACGTCGAAATTAATTGAAATGAATAGAAGGTTATACAGAGTGAAATGTGAGGAACCTATTAAAAAGCTTAGCTTGTAGATTATAGGTTCCCATAAATAAAACTAACATTTGGTTGAAGTAGTTGTAATGGTAGAGGAGGTAGTTGTAATTGATAAAGAGAGAGAGAGAGAGAGAGAGAGAGAGAGAGAGAGAGAGAAAGAAAGAAAAAAAGAGGTGAAAATGACATGGGTACGTATTTACTACCTGTGTCAGGCAATCTGACGATTGTAACAATAATGGGGATGTGATAATGATGTTCAAAAACGGCCCAAGACTCTTTTAAGTAATTGGCGACCTATATCTTTTTAAAAAGTAGATTACTAAATTGCAACTCATGCTTTGTCCCAACGATTAAAAGGAGTAATTAATTATTTTATTTCGTTTGATCAATCTACTTTTTTGAAGGGTAGAATGGTAACTAAAAAAGGTAGATTTGTCCAGGATTTTATTGATTAGTGTGAGTTTGAGCGTGTACCAATACTGCACTAGATACATCATTTCCGATACATAAAGAAAAAGGCTCTCTGGAAAGCAGGTTACATGCTTTTCATATATGTCGATTTAATATGAAAATCTATCCGACTCCATTTCAAGTGCCTGAAATCCAATCTTTGACATGCTGAACATGCCGAATAGGTAATTAAACGTGTAAAGGTTACACAAGCGACGTGAATTTGAGAGCGCCATTTATTTGGTTTTTGATTTGCGCTCGACGTCCCCGCAAAAAGATCATTAAATCTATAGCATACTTTGACAGGTCTCAAGCAAGCAATTCAAAAGAAACTGTCGTAAGCAAGAACAGAAAGGAGGAAATTGTCTTGCGCGCGTGAGCAGAGAACCGCCTTGATGGATCTGTGCGAAATGCAGGCGCGGATCTACGGGGGGGGGGGGGGTTTAGGGGGTTGAAACCCCCCCCCTTGGGCGGCCCCCCCCCCCCCCCCAAAAAAAAAAAGGAAAAAAAAAAGAAAGAAAAAAAAGAAAAAAAGAAAGAAAAAAGAACGCACGCTGGAGAGAAACCCTGTCAAGTGCAAATATTGTGAGAATATATTCAACTCATCTGGTAACTTAACCAAACACATGATAACTCTGGATATAACTGTGTATTAACTCATAGCCTGCCATGAGGCTGCGTGCACGCTACTGTTACGCTGCTTCTTGCATGCTAGCAAACATTCGTAATAGCAGTTATTGTTCATGCCCATTGGACTGTGCCTAGTGTTTTGCACGCGCTATTGTTAGTACCATCGCGTTAATCCGATTATCTCGTTATAAATCTGGCACTGGGGGGATTAGCCCTGTGGCAGGATAAGAGTTAAACTGTTACTTGATTTAAAAAGACGTTATCATGCACTGCTTTTTATGGTCTCCATTGTGTTAATAGATGCCAGGAAAACATCACTTACGGGGTTCAAATAAACACCCCAAAAAAATCGGCTCGCCGCTTCGCGGCTCGTGGACGATGCTCTGCATCGTCATTATTTTGGTCAAACCCCCCCCCTTAGCAAAAAGCTAGATCCGCCCCTGAAATGCACTTCGAACATCGTATGCCAGATACTTTGTACGCCGTGCAGACACTCCGACAATTTTGTTCGTCACTGTCTTATGATGGGGGCCATATCATCGTGTGATAAACTTTGATTCAGACAACTCTCTAGTTGAAATTCTCACTGTTTCGTCACAGTAGATTGGAAACGTGAACTATCTGTCTTTCAAATCGCGTATTGGCTGCCGACCAGAACCGACGAAGGTTTGACGGAGAAAGCCATCTTAAATAAAGCGGCAATAGAATTTATGTTTCATTCAACTACTCAAACTATGTTAACCAACACGACTTGTACCGCTTGCGATCATAATTTAACACACTCGTGTAATTTCAAGAACTATTTTGATTTTGAACAGAACCGCAAACTCTGAATATACTAAACTTTTAGTCTACAGGGAAATTCTTTAATCTATAAAGTTTGTGACATTATTGCTAAACCAAAAACGTACACGTATATCGCATATTATTTGAGAATATGAGTCACCTACCAGCACTTGGTTTGGAGAATATGACATACCCAACATTATCTGGTTTGGAGAATATGACTAACTCAAACGCGCTTGTTCTTTTTCATCCCATACTAATCATTTTTCTTTTCAACATGGGATCAGCGTTGTTGGTTAACATATTTGTCCTCGTCATTTTACAACGACAACAAGCTATAGACGATACCTCTAGGTTACTTTATAAGGCATCCGGTTATCTCCAACTGATATTGAGTTTGGCATGGGGTGGTTGGTGCATCAGCTAGAATGTGTACCGCTACGTTGAAAAGACATGTAAAATAATCCAATATATCTTCCCTTTTGTTACCACATCTAGTTTATTCGCCCAGATGTTTTGTTATAGCTTCATCAGTATTTACAAGCTCATACTGATAACACGCCCTCTGCGGTATCACTTGATTTTAACGCCGCTGAAAGTGAAAATCGTACTCTCTGTCATCATACTAGTTTCAATTATTAGTTGTATTCCTCTCTTACCATGGTCTAATACTTTCTCAAGTATCATTGTTTCAGATTGCCTATCGCCTGACTCGTTGTCGAATGTGGATATATTGGTTTTGAGGATCACAGAATTCTCGTCCAATACACCTGTTGTAATCGCGCTAATAATCACCACCACGACAAACTTTGCTCTTCTTGGAGTAACTTGCCAACAGAAACGCCGCGTTGAAGCCGTGGCTGAAGTATCCAAGAAACGATGGCCCACAAGGTGAACGACGACGTAGGGCACGAGTTAAATGTTTGCGGTGTCCTAGAAAGGGTATTGCGACCATTCTTACGCTAACTGTGTCGTTTTACGCCTGCTGGTTTTTATGGGTAGTGAAGACGAGTGAGGCACCCCAAAACTGGCAAGACATCATTAAAGTAACGGGCGGAATGAGTGGATGGCTTCAACCTCTAATCTACATCGCAACGTGTAAAGAAGCCAAAGACATCGCTAGCAGCTACTTGTCAAGATTAAGACGAACATTGTCGCTAATAGGCTACTGAAGGCGTTTTACAAAATGTCATTTTGTATACTACACTCAGCCAAAAAGAAAGAAAGTTGACATCACATATCAAAATAAACAAAAATTAATCCTCTTAAAGATAAAATATGCAATTGGAATGATACCGTTCACGCATGAGTGAGCATAGCCATTTAATATTAAATGTATCTCTAAAACAAAATTACAACAATTGATCTCAAATGTTGATGAGTATTTCCAATTCATAAAGTCAAATAAAAACAATGAAAACACATAATAAATGGAAACACAAAAGAAGAGGCATATAGAACGTGTTTATCAAAAACCACGAGGTCCTGAGACTACAGTCAAGAGCTCAATTCTCCTCATTGTTGCTCATTCTTCTTTTCCAATGTTGAACAAGAATATCTTACAGATGCACATGTTTATTAACATTTGAATGGCTAGTTGCTCTATTTATGCAATTTTCTTAATAAGATCCGCAAACGGTGAAATGAATGTATCCATCCTTCAAATAAAAGTTCAAAACTTCATCTTAAATTATTTTGGTAGGGTATCAATTTCCCTCAATATGATATAAATTTTATAATATTTTAGAGACGACTTACATCAATATTTTGAACATTAAAGAGCGTTCATTTTCTTTTTTTTTGCTGATTGACATACTACTAATACATGCATAACCCTTATACATAATTGTAAATCAATGCCTTAAAATGTATTCTAAGTGATACCAACAACAAAAAATTAAAAAATCCAGTACATGTACTTACCGAGCAAGCGCCATACCTATTATAAATATAATTTTACAACTTTAGAACACGTTTTAAATAAGGCATTTATACTTCGATACAGTGCTCGTCCATTGTTCTCCTACAGCACTCCAAAATCTTGTAAACAAACTGGAATGTTAAAGATTTTCTACCACAAAACAACGAAGGAAATAATTTCTTGCAATGACTCTTATAAAGAGTTTCGATTGATCCGTATCAATCGCAAATATATGTTATGTACATATACTTGCGATTGATAAAGAGAGAGAGAGAGAGATGATAATGACATGGGTACGTATTTACTACTTGTGGCAGGCAATCTGACGATTGTAACAATAATGGAGATGTAATAATGATGTGCAAAAAAAGGGCCCAAGACTCTTTTAAGTAATTGGCGACCTATATCTATTATAAATGTAGATTACAAAATCCCAATTCATGCATGGTCCCAGCGATTAAAAGAAGTAATTAATTCTATTGTTACGTTTGATCAATCTAGATTTATAAAGGTAGAACTGAAATGTAGATTTGTCCAAGATTTTATAGATTAGTGTGAATTTGAGCTTGTACCAGGTATTCTTATGTTCGTTAATTTTAAGCAAGCATTTGATAACGTGAATTATGCCTATTTGTTTAAATACTTAAAACATTTGGATTAAAAATACTTTTATTTCATTGATTCGAACATTTTATAAAATTGAAAGTAGAAAAGTAGTAAATTATGGTCGTATTTCAACCAAAAAAATTCTATATAGAAGGTGCCCGGTGCCCGGTGAGGCAAAGGTGTCCTCTCTCTGCTTTGTCATTTGTAATTACGGTAATTACGGTAGTATTAACTGCTACGTGAAGGATAAAACAAAACGAAATATAATTATGTGGTATACAGATTCTAAGTCAAGGAAATGTGGAAGTTTTAAATAAATTAAAATTATATAGTCTGCGGATGATACTGATCTATTTGTTGATTCCTCACGATCATCAGATATTGTTATCAGGAAACTTATTTGCTTAGAGACTTCGGTGGTAAGCGCTTTATAAGTAACGTTTTTATTATTATTATTATTATTATTATTAGTAATTTTCTAGTATCTTTATTAACTGTGAAAAATCGGAAATGATGTATTTAGTGCAGGATTTAAAAAGAATTGAATGGAATGGGATACATTTTTTCGGCTGAGCCAGTAAAATGTCTGGAGTTATATGGAGGTAAAAATAAAGAAAAAATTGAGGCTTTGAATTTGGATGGAAAATTAGAAAAATATTAGAAATGTGGAGAATGCGTTAACATATTACGGTAAAATTGTGATATCAAAACCTTTAGTTGTGTCATAAATTACCTATGTGGCGACTGCTGTTCCAATACCACATTATGTTGATACAATAATAAATAAGATGATGTTTTCAATTGTATAGGGGTCTAAGAAAGAGAAAAATTAATGTAAATTACTAAAGGGGTTTAGGTATCATGGTTAATTACAGGCAAAAGTCGGTTCTCTGCGACTTTCTTGGATAAGGAGATTTTTTGACAATGAGAAAGCTACTTGGAAATTTTGATTTTTCTATTGGTTAAATAGGGTAGGTGAAATTTCATTGGTATTTTAGTTTAATTGTAATAACAAAGACATAAAGAAACTAGGTCGAATGTCTAGGATACCCCATTTTTACTTTGATTTACAGTAAATTACTTTGTACTTGGTCAGAATTGAGATATGTGAATGGTAAATACGCCATATGATGCATATGTTATTTATAAGAACTACGTTAGACATTTGAAAAAAAAAGCAAAATGAAATGTAGAACTCTTTTAGATGATCTGTAATTTGAATTTATGTCACATTTAAATTCTAAAACAAAAGCAAAGGTTAAAGGAACTTGCTAACATTGTTCAGATGAAAGAAAATGGTGCTAAGGTAGTTACTTCAATTATGCTAGATGTAAAATAAAAGATAATCTGAAAGTTTGAGTGAAAACAGACCATTATTAATGATAAAAATCGGGAAAAACTGATATGATCAATTCCTTAATTCTCCAAAGTATATTATTACAATTGAATACATTTTTAGGTGAATGTAAATCATCACAAATCAAACGAATTGGCTCTAGATACGATTCTAGACAATTAAGTGTTAAAGATATTTAAAAGCATGTTTTATTTCTTATTTACATGAAAAAACGGTTGGGAAAATCTATTGTAAGAGGGTGTCGCACAGTGACGGTGTCGCACAGTGACGCCTTCAAAGAAAACCATAAATATCTTTGAGGTTTGCGAATTTTTACAGTATATTTTGCATGTTAGAGGGTTAGTACAGTAGAAAGAATACAAAAAGTAACATTTCATACAAACATTACGCAGTTTTTCATCAATCTTCAACAATGTTACCGAGTTATTTTATTGCAAAACAGGTAAAATCTTTGACTGATATGCTGAGATAATGTTTTGATTTTATATGTATTTATGTTTTTGTGAACGTTGTAGATATGTCAAATAAAGTTCCCTGAAAGGATTAAAAAGAAGAAAACATTACATAATTATGTGCACTATTATAATATCTATTTTTGTCACTGTAAAAAAAAGAGAATGGATTTGGGATTCTAATATCTCCGATATCATGATTAGACTTTTATCTCCGATAGATGTTTTGCAACTTATTTGAATAACAATATGCAATGAATCTTTAAGGTTCAATAGACTTAACATTTGTAGTATTTTCTTTTACAGTGTGATTTGTAAATTTCTAATGCAATTATCCAATGACCGGGGTATTAATAACTGTAAAGCGCTTAGAGACGGTTTTCCGTATTAAGCGCTATATAAATCCAGATTATTACATCATATTATAATAACGAACTGAATAGAACATCTTTGTTTCCATGCTTGACTTTAAAGCTCGTATCAACTCGCGATTGAATACAATAAACCCCGCCGGCAAACAAAGTAATACAGAAATGCAATGCATCGGGCTAAAAGTAGAGATTGTATTGCATTTCATCTCTGCTCATTAGTCCTAAATACAATTAATCATTCAAAAGGCAGCTCATTGAATATAAGAACAGGGAGATCAACTTTCATTCTTAATTGCTTTTTAAGTCAATCGAGTACCACTTTGATAGCCGCTGAGTATAATGAGAGGATGGCTTCAACCTCTGCTCTCCACTGACACGACAAAAGAAGCAAAATACATCACTAGCAGCTACTTGTCAAAATTAAGAAGAACAATTTCTCGATAGCGAAGGCTCTTAAGAAGATGACTAAGTAACTATGACAACTTCCCCGACAATATGCACGTCTTCTATGAAATCATATCCGCAACTTATACTCTATCCAAATATGAAAAACAATTGGGGGTCCCGTTGCATCCCGGAGAGCTATAATAGATTTTTTTATAGGCATGTTTTCCCCCGTATCCGGACACTTCACCATGGACTTCCACCCCCAGATAACCACCCCAGTCAACTACCCCCTAGGACAACTACCCCCTAGTGCAACCACCCACTAGGACGACTACCCCCCGAACAACTACCCCCTACGACAACTACCCCCTACGACAACCATCCCCTAGGACAACTATCCCCCGGACAACTTTCCTAGGGGTAGTTGTCCGGGGTTAGAAGTCCTAGGGGGTAGTTTTCCGGGGTTAGTTGTCCTAGGGGGTAGTTGACTGGGGGTGGTTATCCGGGGATGGATGTCCAGGGGGTAGGTGTCCAAGAACCGTTTTCCCCATACATACTATGTATTACAAGAGCTCGCGCGCACGGACGCTCATTCCGTTATTAATGGTCATAAAGAGATAAACATGGTATCAAATTGTTCGGGAAAACGGGGGTATATACACGCGCGCATGCAGCGTGTGCGGGATTTGTATGGACAATGATCAAAATGGCATGAAACGTATGAATTTGAGACGAATGTGAGCAGTTTAAGAATTTGAGCGCGTACGCGAAAGTTTATCGATCGACCTCACGGATATTGACCTTGATCGTGATAAATATGAATGAGAAATGACTTTCCGTTACGAAGATATGATCATGGTTTGATTTTCACAAAATGGCGCCTGGATGACGTCACGATAACCTGATGAACTTGAAAATGTTGCGGACACATCTAAGGACAATGACCTATGACTGTGCTAAAATTTAAAGAAATTGACTGTACCGATCTAAGAGTTGTTATCGTCTGCACACAAAAATGGAGAAATAAATAGAAAAAATAAAGAAGAAAGAACATTCTGACGAAATCAATACGTGATGTGTCGAAGACAGACCACCTAATAAATAATTAAGAATGATAAAGAAAGAAAATTCTGACGAAATTAAGATAGAGCCCAGGGAGAGAATAATAATAATAATGATGATCATGATGATAATCATCATATTGATAATGACAGGCGCGTACGCAGGATTTTTTCGAGGGGGGGGGGGGGGGGGTTAAAATACAAAATCACGCCGAAAATTTCGCAACGACATTAGGAGAGCATATTTTTTTTGTGTGTCCCGTAATTTGAAAATTTGGCCGATCGATATATATTTTTTTAAAATTTTTATTTGGGGGGGGGGGGGGGGGGTTCCTCCAAAACGCACACATAACAAAAGTTAAAGGGGAGGGGGGGGGGGGGTTGGGGGTTGAACCCTGCGTACGCGCCTGGATAATGATGATGATGATGATAATTATATTTATAAAGATGATGATGATGATGCTATAATAATAATAATGATAATAATAAAAATAACATCAAACCATTGACTTAAATGCACGCAAATATTGTGTGCACGTTTTAGAGAGCTTGCAGTCAATGAAACCTCACGCTCCGCCCAGTTATCACCAACAGGAAGCTCAGGTAGTATAACCGTGAGCGACCATTTTGCAATTACATTGTCAAAAACCGAACGGCTTTGAGAATTGTTACCATCGGATTTCAATGTCTTTACTCGGCATGAAGAGTCCTCGTGTTTTCGAAATACATTATTCCTGTGAATTACAGACGGCAATATGAGTGGTAGGCCTACAGAGAACAATTGAAATCGTTTACACTGACCAAATTCTTGATAAATGTTTGCTTCTTGTTATGAAAGATGGCGACAGCGACATCATCTAAATCTACCAGTAATCATCCAGTGTCGATGCTTTCTCTGTTCAGCATAGGATTATCTGTCTTTGCTAAGGCTTTCATCGAAAGGGTGCGGTGCGGTGCGGCGCGGTGTGGTGTGCTCAACGCACCCATTCGATAAAAGAGGGGGGGGGGCTTTTCTCGAAAGGGTGCGTTGAGAGCGGAGTACCGTTTTAACACACCCTTTCGATAAAAGCGGGGGGCTTTTCTCGAAAGGGTGCGTCGACTAGTCTTTCGCATCAGCCGTTTAAAATGAGGATCTCGGACAGAAGGTAATAGTTGCCAATTTAAGTATATTGAAAATGTATTAAATAAAATGGAATGGTCTTGATTACAGAGTGGTCTCTTTCGTTATTACTATGTTGATGGGGGAGACAGAGAGAAGGAAAAAAGGGAAAGGGAAAGGGAAGATAAAGGAAAGAAAGAAGAATAAGAAGAAAAGAGGGAAACTGGGGGGGGGGGCGAAGGGCTCTTGCCTCCTCCTCACCCCCCCCCCCTCCCCGCCAAAAAATAAATAAGAGAGAGAGAGAAGGGAAAGGGAAAGAGAAGATAAAAGGAAAGAAAGAAGAGGAAAAAGAATAAGAAGGAAAGAGGGAAACGGGGGAAGGGCGAAGGGCTCTTGCCTCCCCTCGCCAAAAAATAAATAAGAGAGAGAGAGAGGAGGGAGAGGGGAAGAAAATATAAAAGGAAAGAAAGAAGAGGAAAAAGAATAAGAAAAGAGGGAAACGGGGGCAAAGGGCTCTTGCCCCCTCCCTCCCCCCCCCCCCCCCCGCCAAAAAAAAAATAAGAGAGAGAGAGAGACTGTTCTGATCCTGGTCCTGATCCTCAAGAGGGATATAAAGATGACCAATAAGAACGTTATCGTTCGAGAGAGAGTGTTTGTTGCTTCTAGAACATTTTAGAATAAAGTCCCATCACATTGCAGTTGTGGGGAGGGACTATGATTATATTACCCCCTTGGATGGCTTCCCAGAGTCTGGCTTTGAAGGTTTCGACTGCGTCGCAGGCAAAGATGCTGGGGCAGAGGCGGTTCTCCCGGGGGGGCAGGGGGGGGGGGCACAGTGCCCCCCCCACTTTTTCAGATACCCCAAAAGTGCCCCTTTTTACATAGGAAAAGTGCCCCTTTTATTT